>VYZP01032978.1:114124-229064 GCA_013400635.1 Hypocryptadius cinnamomeus
GGAGTTCAAGAGGACCTTGCCCTCGGCTGCTCTCCCTGCCCTTCCCTTCCCTTCCCTTCCCTTCCCTTCCCCATCCTCACAGCCCCTTTGGATGCTCTCAAATAACTCGAGATCTTTATCTTTTACCCAGGAATTACTCCAGAACAGTTTGTTTGCACGGTGGGGTTTTAGGGTGCCAGAACTTCCCGGCAGAGGGGCCATTTACTGTCAGAGTTTCTGTCCCAGCCTCTGCCAGCTGTAGCTTCACCTCGGTGCAAAATTCACACCTCTGCAACGTTCCTTGTCACCTGAATAACGATGAGAAGCCTTCGAGTCACTGGTCGCTGAAGTGACAGTGTTTTTCTCAGTTCATCTACAAATTCAGAAGCTGAAGCCACCAGTTCTTGTGTGGTGAGACACTGAAAAGCACAAGGAGGCCTCGTGGGGAGGAGGGTGTGTGTGTAAAGCTTGAAAAAAGCATCTTCTGCTGCCTGACAAATCCCATTTTCCAGGCTGGGATTTTTCCAGAGCAGCTGCACTGGAGTTTCCCCACAGGGGCCCACGTGGTAGGAGGTGGCTGGAAAAGGCCATTTGTGCTTTTCAGGGTCGTCTAGGAAATTTGGGTACAAAGCCAGCGGAAGGTGATCCGTGGGAGATGTCATTTTTTGGGAGGATGTAGGAAACAGGATGGAGATCAGCACTGAGAATGGATTATTGAAGTCACATGGAAGAGGCATGGGCTGATCCAGAGGGAAAAGTCAAGAGAATCAAAGCCATTTAAAATCACTTCCAACAGATTTAAATGAAACCAAAGTAGAGCAACTCCACTTTTTAGCCTGATTGCCGACAGGGATTCCATGTGATATCAGTGACACAATCTGAACCCACACCTTTACTTCAGGGTGTTTTCCCGAGTTTTTCGGGAGTCCTGGCTCGGAGGGCAGGAGGTGTGTGTGGATCACTTCCCAGCCGTTCCCACATGGTGTCAGCAGCTCTCCAGGAGAGCGCTGTGCTCGCTCCTGGTCCCTGTGGGGAGTTCGGGGGTTTGGCTGGGAGCCCTCTCCAGGAGCAGGGAACTCCTGACCCAAGGCAAGAGGAGAGTGACTCTGGGGGAAGGACATGGAGGAGACCATGTCCCTGCTGTCCCCTGTCCCAGCTTTCTGTCTCTGCTGATTGCCAGGAAGGCAGGAGCCAAAGGGGGATGGTGACCATGGACTCGTGCTGGATGTGCTGTGGGTCACTCAGAGCCTGTCTGAGCTGTCCTCTCATTCCTGAGGTTGTCATTCAGGCCCTGAGGAGGTCAACAGTGCTTTGGGAGGTTCTTTCTGTGCTGGGCTTTTCCTATAATCTCTATTTTTTTGTTTCAGATGTCAGGGAAAAGACAGAAGTATTTCCATCTCATGGTGTGTTTCAGGCCGTGTGCCATGACCTCCCCCATGGCTGCAGGAGGAAATGCCCTGTGAGGGAAGGCTCTTTCTGCACTGGTGATTATAGAGGGGGCTCATTTCCCTGCTGGAGCTCAGGAGCAGGTCCTTGGTGGGGGTGGAACGTGTAGCAGAAGTCCCCTGGGAGGAGCAGCTTTTGTGCAGAGCTGATGTCTCACTAGAGCATCACCTCCATGCCCTGCCCTGGGGCAGCTGGGACAGGACCTGTGGCACAGCTGTGGGGCTGCTCCTGATGCCTCAGGTTTAGTTTTTATATTTTTCAGGTTCTGTGCTGCTTTAGTGTGTGGGTCTGGGCTCCATATTATGGGATGGTGAGCTCTGTGCACAGAGCAGGGAGACAAAACAATTCCTGCTCCAGCTGGGGACCAAGGACAAATGATCCAAATCTCAGCCCAAGAGCACAAACAGCGTGGGCTGGAGAGAGAAAAACAAGCAGGATGGGAATTGATGGGCTAAAGCTGTAATTGGACAATTAACTCCAATATGCAAATGAGGCAGAAATTATAAATAAGTGTGAGACCCTGTGACCAGTGGGGCATTTTGTGACCATTTCGGGCTCACCTGGGGTGTAGCCCTGGCTGGGCTCTTGTGCTGCCCAAGGTGGATCTGTTGAGGCCTCCTAATAAATCCCTGCTTTATTCTTTAGCTCTGTCCAGTCTCTGTTCTAGGTCAGCCTTCTCAAGGCATCACTCTCCCATCCTGAGGTCCCTCCAACCCAAACCATTCCGTGATTCCATGGTGACCTTCCCTAGTCTAGCAGCCACAGCCTGGGCAGTGCCTGGACCAGGCAGCCCAGTGGAGGAGGCAGGAGGCTCTGGCAGCTTTTCAAGGCTTGTTTGTGGTGTTGGGGAGACCTTTTCTGTCTGTTGTTCTCTGCAGCTCCAAAACAGCCTCACGCCTCCGGCTGCTGGGGCTGCGCAGGCAGTGCTGGCACGTGAGGGGAGGGTGTGGGGGCCTGCCAGGAGCTGCTGGCAACACAGCTGGATGAGTCTTGTACAGATCTGGTGCCTTTCCAGGTCTGCTTCAAGCCTCCAGAGCCTGGTGGAAGCCACATCTGTGGGGGCCCAGCTCTGCCGTGCTCCCCCTCTGCACCACAGTCCGGGGGTGACGTTTGAGCAGGAGCTTTGTCCCCACCTGTGTCCCCCTGGCGAGGCAGAACCAGGAGCTGCAAAAGTGTGAAACTCTTCAAAGGGACTCATGCAACACAGCCCAGGAGCTGAGCCTGGGTTAGTCATCCATAAAGGGCTTTGTTTTTTTCCTCTCCCACTCTCTGCCCTGGCACGGGGGTTGAAGCTCTTTCTTGCTGCTTGGTGTGGCCAAAACTTAGAAGAAACACGTTATCTCCCAGGGAATCAGTCAACTCTGCCCTGAAAACAGGAGTTTCTCTCTGTGCAGCCCCAACAGCTGGGTTTTGCCCCAGTGGGGTTGTATTCTGCTGAAACCAGGGCTGCTGGGACACGTGTGTGTGCTCACTGAGCTTCACATGGAGGTGGGACGTTGTCTGATGAGAAAAAGCCGTGGGTAAAACCTGCAGGACCCAGGAACTGCAAATGGTGAGAGAAGTTCTGATTTTGGTACACAGCAGCACACACAGACTCCAAATCCTGGAAGGCCTTTTTGTCTATTTCACTGGAAATTACTTGGCCTTTTCCTCTCCTGCAGGATGATTCTGGACATTAGTGTAGTCCTTCAGTCACAGAAATTTCCCAATAAAGCCTCTGATCGCTTGACAATAATTTTTGTGCCAGCACTCAGCAGCACAGAAAGGAAAGTATCTTGTTTTTTGGTTTTTATTAAAAAGACAATTAATTTAAAAACAAAGCAGCAGGAAGGGAAGTTTCAGTTCCTGCACATGAGGAGCTTCAGGGGCTCAGCAGTGACAAATGCCGGGGTTGGCTCTGCAGCTGCCCTGCGCGTGGAGCCAGAAGGCTCCTTATCTGTTCAGACCTGAATAAGGTTTGTACAACAAGCTGGGGCAGTGACAGGTGGTGATTGAACATCAACACTTGAGTCTCTGCTGGTTTAGTATCAATACTCAGCTCTGCAGAACTGGGGTCTTAGTGAAAGTGAAAAAATAACTTTCATTTAGGGCAGGTCAGTGGCTGCCACACCTGCGCTTGAAAGCTGCCGATTTCTGCTAAATCTGAACGTGTGAAATTGTGCTGGTTTCAGCCAGAGGCTGTGAGGGCTCCCACATGTGGGATGAGCACAGAACCAGGGATATTCTGCCTGGTTTTAGGGCTTGGGGAAGGAGCAGGTTGGGCTGGGCTCTGTGAGGAGGAGGGCTGGGGACACAACCCCCAGTAGATTGTGCTGCTGTCATTGAGTGCAGCAGGGTGCTGCTTATCTGGTTATCTATTTTTCCTTATATCTTTACTGCATGTTCTTGTCCCCTTCTTGGTGCCAACAGTTGGCTCTGAGCTGATCCTGCCACCTTCTAATCCATAAAAAGTCCTGGTCAGACTCTTTGATTCATTTGCTTTGAGGTCATGAAGCTGCTTGTGGTGACACCAACAAAGGGCAGGTAACGTCTCAGCTGTCTCAGTTTCCCCAGATCCCTCTTACAGTGGCCCAGGGATGGATAAAACCCCACTGTGGGATGGATAAAATCCTCCCCACACCTCCCCACTGTGCCCCTGAGGGAGGTGGCCCCAGGCCAGGCAGTTCTGCCAACAAGGACAGTTGGCTGTACAAGAAGTTCTCCCCTGAGATGTGACACCTCCACCCCCAGAACAGGAGTTTGGGGTTTTTTTCCCTACAAAAGAAGCCTTGAGGAGGAAGCCATGGCCTACTCTCAGCTATTCTGACTGGTGCAAAGTGCCCCCACCCTTCCCCATCACCCACGGGCATTATTTTTAGGGTTTGTTTACCTCACTGGGTTCCAGCTCATTCTTTTTTTGGGTGACAAGGACTTCCCTCACACAGCTGCCCAGGTGGCACACGAGAAACCACAGCCCTGCCTGGAGAACTTTCTCCTTCTCTAATGAGGGCCAGGTTTTTTATTGGCTTTTTAAAGAAGATTTGTAGTTGTGGAAGGAAATAGGCAGCTCTTGCTGGTGAAAGGTACTAAAATAGGTTAAATCCATCCAAGCAATACACTCTTTTTTTTTGGTAACGAGTTCTATGTGATTTGGCTGCAGTATTTGAGGCCCAAGTTGTGGTTTTGTGTGGTTGCTTGGTGGGTAAGTTCTACTGGTTTAAATTAGGGCTTTAAGGTAGAGTCTGCTTTCTTAATCAAGAAAGTTCCTGAACATTAAAAGTTTGGCTCACAGTCACCTCAGAGGAGCAGGGGGAATGGTTAAAAATGCTGTGGCTCTCTGCAGATCCCCAGTTCTTGCTCCAAAACTGCTCAGCCTTGTGCACAAACAAGCTCTTGGGGCAGCTGAGGACCTCGCTGTGGTGAGACCCAGTGTTTATTTAAGGATCCCTGGGTTTGAGGTTCTGCATCTTAAGCTGTGTTGTGCTGCTGTTGAGATGCTTCTTGAGACTCTGGGCCAGATGCTGAAACTCACCTTGTCCTTTCTCTTCTGGGAGAAAACGTGAGACTTTCATCACTCAGTGAAAGCAGAAATGAGCCTTAGCTCTGGCACTTAGTGTCAGGCTTCCGTGTCCTCGTGTTCTTTGAGTTTCTTCCTCTTTGATTCCGTGGTTACAATTACAAGGCACTTTTTGTGAAGGATATGGGTCCCTCCTCGCTCCCCCCTGTGTGTTTTGAGGCACAAATTAACAGGGGAGGCCAGGCAGGAGCACTGTGTTCATTGTTTTACTTGCAGTTCCTCCTCTCACCCTGGCTGGGGGTTACAGTGCCCAGAGCTGCTGCCTCTCCCCGTGAGCAATTCCTGCAGGAATGTGGTGGTTTATTACTGAATTTTAATTAAATGTGAACAATAAAATGCTACAACTCAAAGAATTTTCACTTAAAGGTTGGTGAGTGGCCATTAGGTACATCCAGCTGTGGAGCAGCATCAAGACAGGTGGGTTAATAGTTAAAATAAAATCTCCTTAACGTGCTGCTGACTTGTTTATTTTATAATCCATCAGCAGACGAAGTAAACCAACATTTTTCTATTTGGTTTATTTCCCACGCTCTCCTTCCTGCAGGGCAGCACTGATATGAAGCTGAGCTGATCAAACAGCTCCTTACAGGACAGAAGGATTGACAAGGACTGTACAAGGATGGAGAAAATGCAATGGAAAGCCAGAAGTATTTTGTTTAAATTGTTATAATTTATTTTTCTCAAGTAGCAAAATACAGTCAGTTTTTAGACATCAGTGGGGAACCTCAGGTTGGGATCTTAGGCCAACGTTAACATGACTCATCTAAATTAGATGCAAATTTGTTCTGTCCGTTAAATTTAACCAGGGAAAGCCAGGCACTCTGACATCACCCCTGCCTCACTGAGACACAGCTGCAGCTCTCCCAGAGGGTGCCCCTGCATCTCATTTCTGAGGTGTGTGATCCCATTTGGAATCCATCTGGTCTGTAAGGACCTGAAGACTTCTTCATTTGCAGGAGGGGAATGGCTTTTGTCTACAGGACACAAGTACAGCTCCATGTGCTGGTGGAGCAGTTTCCTGGCTGGAATAAGGTGAATGGTTCTGTATGAAAAGGTTCCATGGAAGCAGAGTGTTCTTGGGGTACATTCATGAACAGATTGAACTTTGTCTGTGTAAAGCAGCTTTACATATTGAATATACATTAACAATATATTGTTACTGATGAGGAAAACTGCAAATACCCTGTGCTGGGGGTGTCCCTGGCTCTGGCCAAGATCATGATAGCTGTGTCTTGCCCAAATAAGGATGAGAAAAAAAAGAAGGGCAAATAGCTGTTCAGTGTCTGTTGTCACCCTGTTTCATGTGACAGAGAAGCAGCACTTCTGTACAGTTACCTGGGCACTGTAAATGAAAATGAGTTCAACAGTTGAGCACAGATGGGTAGCACAAAGCAGAATGTCCTCTCTTCCCGAATACCAGCCCTTGACAAAAATCCCATACACCGGAGGTAAATGGTTTATGGAGAATTTATTTCAATTTGGTGGCAGCCAGGTAAATACCTGGCAGAGCTGTCTCAGACCCAGCCAGTGAATTCTGTCTTGGAAGTTTAATCCTCAATTCTCTAAAGCAATGCTCTCCAACCCATGAACCAGAGAGTTCTCCGTGTCACTCCTGATGGATCCATGAGTTGAAAAAAATGATAAATGTCTGTTTAGTGAGTGTTTTGCTGTTTGTGGCTCTGTGTGTTCAGGAGAACACGGACATGTCTCCCCTGTCAGCCCCGGGAGCAGCTCCAGGCTGAGACCTCTCTCCACTGGCGATGGCTCTGGGAGAGCTGGGTGCTGTGGGATCAGAGCACAGGACAAGGACAGGGACAGGAGCATGGGACAAGGACAGGGACAGCTGCACAGGCTGTGCAGCAGCTCCTCCCAGCTGGTGTTCAGCTGTCCCATGACAGTGGTTCCCAGAGTGTTCATCTGTCATCAGGAATCTTCACTCTTCCTGTAAAAGCACCCACTGGAATTACAGTCTGGGCTCCTCCAAGGTCTGATTTTCCATGCCAATAATCTGCTGTTCAGCTGCTCTGGCCCTGGCAGAGGTGGGACAGTGTTCATATCAAACCTCAGTGAGCCGTGTCTTTGTTGGTGCCGACAGCACCGATGCAAAACACGCTCCGGTAGCTTATGAGTGAAATACAGATCTGACTTCAAAGGCAGCTGAAGTTCTGCTAGAAGGACTGGGAAGGGAGGAGAAAACCCACATTCATATTTATCTCAAGGTCAGCAGGTGATAGCCCAGAAACAGGATACAGGCAGGATTAAAGTAGAATTTGTACTTTTCCCGACAGAGCTATGAGTGGCTACAATGTTATAAAGAGTATTTGAAATTATGGCTAGAGTTTGTATGGATTTTGCATTAGCAAATTGTGGTTATGTCTCACATTTCATGGGGGAAGGCAGAGCAGTTGTGTGCTTGGATACTCCACGGCTGGGGTTGTGTGTTGGATCGAGCACGAGGCTGCGGGTGCGGGTTGGCCTCAGACTGACTCAGTGCAAGGGCATTTCTGTGGGGCTGCAGAGCTGTTGTCTTGTTAGAAGCAACATCCAAAGCAAGGGTGATGCTCCCGACAGTTCTGCTGCACCAACGTCTGTTTTCTCTTGGTACTTGTCGCTTTTAGGGTAAATGTTCTATTTAGAGCGTTTCTCATTTTGACAGGGAAAGACTAAGCTGAAGGTGAAATGACAGGAGGAATTGTAGACTTGCCTCCTCTCCCTTGCTTTGCTGTAAGTGACAGCCCTGTTGTACAGTGTCTCCACCCATGGGATATTGGCCAGCAGCCCTTGCTGCTTGAAATAGGAGGAGGCGTCTGGATTTCCCCCTCGACTTCTCTGCAGTGCAACAGGTCTTGCTAGGAGTTCAGACTAGAGAAAATGTCCGAAACCATTTCAGCTCCACCAAGGTGTGCCTGGAGCTCAGCTCACAGGGAGAAGGTGGTGGTTGTCTCTGTCTCCACGGCGGAGGAGGCCCTCCTGTTGTTGCGGCGGCGGTTGAGCTGCCGGGCACGCTCCTGGCTCAGGCAGCCCAGCTCCTTCAGCAGCTTGAAGAGGTCGGTGCGGAATTTGACGCCGATGAAGGCGTAGAGGAACGGGTTGAGGCAGCATCGGAAGCAGGCCAGGGTGTAGGTCACGTCATCTGCCACATCCAGCTTCTTGCTCTCCTCACATGAGCTGGTCTGGTTGAAGACTGAGATGGTCTTGGCCAGCATGACACCATTGTAGGGCAGCTGGAAGACAACAAAGACGATGACCACGGCGATGATGACCTTGATGGCTTTGTTCCTCTCAAAGTTGCGGGCCTGGAGTAACGTTTTGATGATGATGAGGTAGCAGAAAGACATGACCAGCAGGGGAATTAAGAAGCCAAACACCATTTGGGACACTTTGATGCCGGTGTTGAAGGTCTGCAAGTCATTAGCGATGATGGAACACCGGGGATTGCTCTCTGAGTTGTTCACACCACTGTGAACCAGCTCAGGGATGGAGAGGATGAAGGCCAGGAGCCAGATGACGACGCAGGTCACCTTGCTGATGAATATCATCTGGGGACGCAGGCGATGGGCTGAGGCTGCCTGGACGATGGCGAAGTACCTGTCGATGCTGATGGACAGGAGGAGCAGCATCCCACTGAAGAAACTCATTTTGCAGATGCAGTAGACAACTTTGCAGGCAAAGCTCCCAAAAATCCAGTATGTGGCCGCGCTTGTGGCCCAGAAGGGAAGGGTCAGCAGGAAGAGGATGTCTGCCAGAGCCAGGTTCAGCAAGTAGATGTCTGTCATGGTCTTCAGCCTCTTGAAGTAGATGTAGGTGAGCATGACCAGCCCGTTCCCCAGCAGCCCCATGAAGCAGATGAGGCTGTACATGACTGGGAGGAAGGCAGCACGGAAGTTTCGGACCTCCTCCTTCTCACACAGGGACTCGAACATGCTGTAGTCGATGGTGCTGTTGGAGTCGTAGTAATCAGTGACATTGTCCCCTGCACAGAACTAGAACAGGAAAGAGAAGAAGAGTGTGTTGGGACAAGGACTGTGTTGCCTGCGTGGCTGTGCAAGGAAAGGGGCCTGGAGAGAAGTCCCAGGGAGTTCCCAAATGCTGTTTCATGCCAACATCACAAACAGAGCTGACACAACCTCGTGGCTGAAAGTGGCTGTAAATATATGAGGTTTGGGGCTTTTTGGGGGGCTCCAAGTGGGAATTCCACCAGAAATGTTTTGTGCTCAGCCAAAGTAACATCTGCAAGCCCTCAGATATGTGGCAGCTTTCCAGAGTGTTCCAGGACCCGCCTCCAGCTGTGTGAGCACAGCCGGCTGTCAGATAAAATGTGAGAAATTAAACATCCTTGAGCTAATTAAAAATCAACAAAGGTGCCGGTGAGACCGTGAGGAAGTGCAGTGAGTGCAGCAGGAAGCTGTTTCCGTGCCGGGCCGGCATCTCATTCAGGCCCCCGATTTCAGTTCTGATTATTCTTGTTTCATCTTCCTACACTGCCATAACCTGCGGGGCAGACAGAGCGTGCGGTATCTGTGCCCTGTTTTTTGTCACTTGTTAATCTCCAAACCTTCTCCCCATCGCACAGACATGAAAGGTTTCCCCTGGATACCCCCACCCTTTACCAGAGAGCATCTCGGTGCTCTCCATCTCAGCAGGTCTGGCTTTCACCACATCCTGCTGGGTTGCCAGCAGTGAAAGGGAAAGGCAGGGGCTGCTTGGCTCTGCCCCAGGGAGCCCCACAGGCTGGGGGGTGGCCACTGCAGCCGAGGGACCTCGGGCACCAGGACAAGCCCTTGGGTTTGGGAGCAGGTCGTGGCATAGCTCTGTGCTTGGGGTCCTCCTTCTGGGCCAGGGCACTCTGAGCAACAGGCAGAGGAAGATGCTGAACTCTTCCTCCTCGGGTGCATCCCTCTCCATCTCTGGGCTTGGTCAGAGCCCAGCATCTTGACCAGGAATTTGCAGGGAGCAGGAACTGGCTGCTCCCTGCAATCAATGTGGTGCACTCCTGTCTGTCCTGGAAATGCTCATTTTGGGGCTAAGAGTGGACTGACACAGCCCAGGCCATCTGAAAATCACTGCGTTTTTCACCATTTTTCTCTGCTTGGTTTTGTTTCTCTTGTTTGTTTTCCTGTAGCTGGGCTCTGCTCTCACCTCCCACCTCCCACAGCTGGATCCTGGGGTGAGCAGCTGTGTCCCCACACATTTCTGGGACTGTGGGTGGCTGCTCTGAGTTTTTGAGATGTCCCTTTACCCACAACACAAAGCAGCTGGATTTCAACAATGTTGTTGAAAACATCTTACCTGAAAAACGAGCGGCAGGCTGAAAACAAGGGTGACCTTTAGCTGCTTGCCTAGGGAAAAAGGAGATGTTTTGTTAGTGGCTGAGTGGGGGTTTCCACATGGTTCTTACTTTGAAAAAGTAGTGGGTAATGCTGTCCATGGCACTGTGAACCCTGCAGAACCCTCACCACTGAGGAAACCAGAACCTGGGGAAGATGCCAGCAAGATAACCCAGGGTCATGAGCGTTACTGTCAGAGCACTGGTGGAGTCTCAGGAGTTTGGCCCCTCTGGCTTCACGGATCCATGGAACACTGTGGGTTGGAAGGGGTCTCTAAAGGTCATTCAGTCCAACCCCCTGCAGTGACCAGGGGTGTCTTCACCTAGACCAGGCTGCCCAGGACCCCATGCAGTGAAGGGGGGACTCTAAACTCAGGCACAGTGCACTCATTTTGATTTTATCCACTACTTTTCCCTGCAGGCAGCCAGCAGCCTGTTCCCTGGTGTCTGAGCAGTGAGGGTGCAGCTTAATCCATGTGAAAATCCCCAGCTGTGAGGGCCATAAATCTGGCCCAGCTGTGCCTGTGTGGTGCCTGGGCTGTGGAGAGGAGAGCTCAGCTCCCCGTGGGACAGATAGAACTGGAACTGGCTGAAATTTATTGCTTGTCTCTAAATGTCAAGAGTTGGCTTCTGCTGCCTTGGGATGTGAAAATATAGGATGCTGACAGTTGGGAGGAAAAACTGAATTTAGAGCCAGGTATGATGGTGGTGAGAGCAATCTCAGCCGAGCAGCTCTTCCTGCTGTGGTTAGCAGGGCAGGGGCCAGGGAAAGCTTTCTCCTCACTGGTTTTACAGCTCATTCCAGCATCTACCTCAGGCAGTTGCCACTGAAAGTTGTTCAGCTGGAAGGTGGCACTGAGACAGCCCCCAGCTCCACTCTGGTGTGAGGAGGAGATGTGTCCCTCCCTAAGGGGTGCCTTGGCCCAGGATGTCCCTCCAGACGCTGGCTGGTTCCTGCAGCTTCTCACTCCCTGTGGGTTTTCTGTTCTGGGGGTGCTCAGCATGGGGATATCTTTGGCTTTCAGCTGCCTGTTCCTCCGAGAACTCTGCCTTGCTCCTTATGGCCTGGTTGTTCATGAATGTGACTGATTCCTGTGCTTAGTGTCTGCTGGACTCAGCTCTGCTTGGTTTCTGCTTGGTTTCAGTTTTGTGCCAGGCTCCTGCTCGTGTTGCACTGCACCAGGATGATGGACTTCCACTACAGGCAACTGCACCTGCTGTACCAAGTCCCTGTGTTGTCACATGCAACATCTTCACTGTTATATCAGATAGAGTTACGTGGGAGTGGGGATGTTTTTAATACCTGAGGGTCACAGAGATCCTCAGCCACATGGGAAAACTCATACTGCTCATCCCCAGGCCTGCCTGAGTGCCTGCCTTGAGGCCTCCTAGAAGCT
Organism: Hypocryptadius cinnamomeus; assembly: GCA_013400635.1. NCBI lineage: Eukaryota > Metazoa > Chordata > Aves > Passeriformes > Zosteropidae > Hypocryptadius > Hypocryptadius cinnamomeus. Next base: position 125,829 of record VYZP01032978.1, read on the forward strand.
CTGTCTCACCTTCTCCACTTATTTTCATCTTTTATGCTCATGCAGCTGTGTGCTCAGTTGTGTTCATCCTCCCCTCATCTTCCCCAAACCCTCCTGGGGGTATCTGAGGGGTTCCCATGGGGCCCCTTAGTGCAGGTGACTCAGGAATGGAGGAGTGCAAGGCAGGGACTGAGGGTGAAGTGAAGCTTCTGACTGTTCTGTCCAACCAGTGACTTTCCCTTTGATGAGTCCCAGGCTGCAGGAAGACGTTTGGTGTCTTCTGCGGTGTCACCTCTTAAACTGCTGTCCCTCATTTTGCGTATGATACAGGAAACACACTAAAAGCCCCAAGGACTGAGACCCACTAGGGTTTAAGCAAGCTGTAACTCCCTTCCTGCCTGGAACACAGAGTCCCTGACTCTGCAAACACCATAGCAGCCTTCAGCCTTCCGCTGCACCTTCTAAATAGCCTGGTTTCCCTCGGACTCCTGGAGTTGGTGCTCCTGGCTGCCTGTGGATGGGTGATGAGTACCTGTGCTGGAAACTCAGCCCCACCAGGAAATTACCCCTGTGGCTGCTGGATAAGAGGCAGAGATTAACCACTCGCATTCCATGGAGGAAAAGCACCCATGTAAACCAAACTCCACCAGCTCTCCGTGTCTTGGTTTGCAAACTCCATCCAGCCCTGACTTCACCTGACCAGTCCCAGCCCCAGCCCTGGTGAAGGCTCCTTTGCTCTGTTCTGTTTTCTTATCACCCTGTGAAGGTCTAGAAAAACAGGACTGAGAACGTGACTCAACCAACTCCTGAAACAGTTCAGCCCATATCATTCCTTTGAAGATCATCATAGGTTTCTTTTTTCTCCCCCTTCTCAGTTGCTGTTTCAACTGTCTTAAATGTCAAATGACTTTTCAATATGAAGAAAGCCCATGTTGTTTCTGCTCCTCTTCTGTGCCCCCACCTCAGATTACACATTTGCAAAAGCACAACTAGAGAGGCCCTGCTGCCTCCTGCTCCCTCTGTGCCAGTTTGAGCACGTTTGTGTCACTGGTTTCAGTCAGACTGGACAGGACTTGCATGTCCCCAACTTGTCTTGTGGTCTGGGGCAGTGGGCAGAAGCACTTATCATGACACAAGCCTTGCTCTGCAGTTTATCAGGCAATTTAGGTACATTTCTTTACTTTTTCTTTCTGCATCTCCTGGCAGTTGGCTGCTGTGGGTATTTTCTTAAAGTTTTTTAAAGTTTTGTTCCTCAAAATATTGAGGAAAAAAAAGCCCTCTCAAAAGTCCCTGCAGCCAGTTGAACTAGAAACCTCATTTATAAAAATACACCAAAACCCCACCATAGCGAATGAGTCAGCCTGGCCCTACAGCCCCATGGCAGCCCCTGTGTGTCTCAGCCTGGGAGGTGCTGGTTTGAGGCCATTCTTGTCCTGAAGGACCTGGAAGCAGTTGGAAAGGGGAATTCCTCCATAGGAGTGAAGGAAGGAAGGGGTCTGTTCATGACAGGGGATGGGAACTCCTCAGTTTTACAATCTTCCTCCACAGACTAAGCCCAAGGGGGGGATTCATCCCTTGACAGCTGTTGAGCTGTTCAGGCTCTCTCAATTCAAAGGGAAAGAAACAGGTGTTTTAAAGCCCCAGTTCAGGTGCCTGAGGTGGGCACCTGGGGTGGACACCTGGGGCACAGTTCAGGCCATGCTGTGGCAGAAGTGGGGTGAGTTTGGACAGGCAGATCCCTCCCAGCTTATCTGGCTCTCCCTCAGCATCAGCTACTAAATGTAAGCAAGGTGAGAGCAGCTGCAGGAGCAGTGAATCCCATCAGGTGCACCCAAAAAGGCCTCTGACAGTGGAAGTATTTGGTGTCAGGACATCTGTCTGGAAGAGGAGAGAGACACAGCCCTGAGGATGATTAATCAGATCACACAAATGGCCAGGGCAGCTCCTGAGGGTCTGGCTGCTGCTACAGCAGAGGGATGCACGACAGCAAAGCAGGAGTTGGGAATGCTTTAGGGAGCATTGGCAAAGCTGAGCAAACCTGCTCTGGCCAAACCCTCACGGTGAATGAATGTTTTTTGGCCACCTGAGATTGCAAAGCAAAGGTTCTGGCCTCAGCAGACATGTAGGCAGTGATTAACCTGCTCTCTGTATGTTATACATATACCAGCTTCTGGTGCCCCTTCTCCAGCAGCATAGGAGGCTTTTGGGGGAAGAACCAGATATTTCTGCGAAAAGTTAATAATACTTAAGTGATCTAATGACTATTGGCAGTTACCAGCCTGTTCTCCCCCCCGCCCCCCTCAGAACTGGCAGAGGAAAGACACTGTCATCTCAGGAGTGAGTGGAGCCAGTGAAACCCAGTCATGCTCTTGTTTCATGTGTTCACTGATCTATCACAGAAGAAAGTTAATAATTATCAACCTCCACTCCTTTCAGGAAACTGTGAATCAAAAGACAAGCAGAGAGAAGCAAATAAAAAATTTCCTGCAGAAGTGAACCAGGTGTGTTTTAAAGAAAGCACCACGGTGGTGCATCTTCCGGGAAACATCTTCCAGGAAAATGAAATATTCCTCTGAAATACAATAGTAGAACAAAAGACCCAAAGCAGGAACATTATCATAATCTGATCAGGTCCTCATTAACTCCTTCTTTTCTCTGTCCTGATTAACCTTTCCCAGGAGCTAAGTTCAGCTGCCCCCAGACACTGAATCCCTTGGAGCAAGCAGCCCACAAAGCACCCACAGGATGATGCAGAGGCCAAAAGTTTAAACAAGACGAATGATGTGTGGTGGGCAGGTCCAGTTTGGTGTTTGTTTGGATGCAGGAATTCCAAAATCCAGGAATTTCCTAAGCCATTGATTGCCAGAGGCTCTGAGGAGAAAGAAAACTCCCTCAACTTATTTCCTGCTCCTGCCTGGAGGGTCCTGGGGGACCTGCCCCCTCTTTTCCCTGCATCCCCCAGGGCTTCCTGCATCCCTGGAGCATCCCCAGAGCTTCCTTTATTCTCCAGAACTTCTTGCATCCATCCCCCTGACCATCTCCAGAACCTCCTGCATCTCCAATGCATCCTGCTTCCCCCAATGGTCCTGCAGATACTTTAAAATAGAAATAAATTGCAAAAGACTGGATGGATTTAGTGAACGATCTCCGCTCTTCTCCCAATTCGTCGATTGATTCACTGAATTAAAACGTTGTCGGGGAGAGTGTTCTCTCTCTCTCTCTCTCTTTTTTTTAAATTAAGAACACAGAAGAAAAGGTGTGAATTATCCAATATTCCATTTGCTTTGGAACAAAAAAGCCCCTTAAAATTGCCTCCCAACCCCTTTTTTATGTTTGTTTCTGGAGTGATTTGAGGTTTTTTAGCTTCTAAAACAGAACCGTGGTTTTTGTTTTTTTTTTTTTAAGAGTAAAAATGAGGAAGATGAAAGTCTTTTATACTGTTTAAATACTCTAATAGAAGTGCTCCGCTCCTGTGTCACAGGACAGGGACTGGGCATCATTAATAAAGCTGAAGACACAGCCCAAGGCTGCAGCCCAGGTACTCACCCCCATCCATGGTGTGGTTCCAGCAGGGTCCAGTCACAGAGGTAACAAGAGCATCACCCACTCCAGCACTGCCTCCCCAGCTCCTGCCAGGGACCCTCCTCGGGGAACTCTGCTTTTATACTTCCTGCACCCCTGTGAGGAGCTCACAGGCACCCTGATGTCACTGGCATTCAGTAGACCCTCCTCCTCCTCCTCCTCCTCCTTCTCTTGTGTTCAGAGCTGTGCCGAGCTCTCAGGGTGCTCAGGTGCTGCCTTGGCGTGTTCTACACACCCAGAGCTGTCACTGACACTTGGGGAAGTGAAGAGGGCTCTGCTTTTGGACTGACACATGAGGAATGGTCTGTGGTGAAGGAAACAGGGGAAGGAGGCTCTTTCTTACCTCCCTACTCCAGCAAATCCTCCTTCATCTGTGGAGCTCTTAGTGCTGGAGGAAACAGAGGATCCCATCCCATCCCATCCCATCCCATCCCATCCCATCCCATCCCATCCCATCCCATCCCATCCCATCCACCAGACCTGTTTTGGGAAGGGTGTTCAGGATGAAAATCTCAGTGCACAGGACTGCCCATGACCAATAGCCCACTGTCCTTCTCCCTCCCTACACTGTCAGCAGCTCGGTGACTTCCCCCTTTCTTTTTCTGGGTATTTTTGTCTTCCCCTAAAGGCTCTGCACTTTGTCAGTGTCATGCCTTTCCCCAGGGCAAACCAGTGGCTTTTGTTTGGTGCGTGTCAGGGCTCTGCTCTTGGAACAGCTCCCTCAGATAAAGGGGTTGTTTCTCAGACAGAAATGTCTCCAGCTCCTCACAATCTCTTTTTTCCTGAGCCAGGCTCCTCTAGAAGTGAAGACTTTGGCACTTTGTCTTCTCTGTCTTATGCTATGTCAGCGCTGTTACTGCAGCCAGGTGGAAAAATAGGGCACCACAGGATGGAATCCCAGCCCAAATTAAATACACCTGAAGCTGAGGGTAGTTTTGAGGCTCCTGTGGGTTGTCTTAGATTTTTTATGAAGACTCAGACCCAGTTTCAGACCCTCCCTCGATGTGGTCCCAGCCTGACTCCAAATCCTTCCCAGTGCTGGTGTGGTTCTGAGCCCGTTCTGGGGTGCTCAGGGAACAGCCTGCTGGGGTACTCAGGGTCAGGGTTTTGGGGTTTTGGGGGGCAGGGTGCTGGGGCAGGAGACCTGTGACAGTTTTCCTCTGCTCACACAAGGTGACCCTCCCTCTCCTCGGTGCTCTCTGAGCGCGTGGCACCGACTCCTCCGCACCTCGCCCGGAACTTATCTCAGCCAGCAGGTGCTGTTCACATCTCTGCAGCTATTTATTGCTCTGTTTGCCTTTGCTCATCAGGTATCCAGGTAGGTACTCTGCCTCGAGAGCTTTATCTTGTAACCACTTCCTCCAAGGAGGACCTGAGATGAAAGACTTCACTTGGGTAGCGTTAGAATACCCAGAATCAAGGGGCGTAACAGAGGCTTCACACAAGGTCACAGCTCTGCCTGGGGCGCTGTGGATGTGCAGGGGGGGCATGGGCCCCTCGGGGTGCTCTGTGCTCACCCTGCTCCAGAGAGAGGCACCAGGCAGAGTTCTGGTGGATCCACCCCCATGTCCATGCTGGCTGGAGCCAAAGGTGAGAGAGGGGAGGCAGGCAGGTGGTTTGCAGCTTGTTTTCTGCACATGGTCCCAACATTTAGCTTCAAAGTTTTGGTACATGCCAAATTCTGTGATGTCAGAGTCCATTCAAGCAAACTGTTTTTCTTGGGAATATTTAAAACTGGAATATTTAAAAGAAACAATTTTTCTGTGTATGACACCAAACTTCTTGTACAGTCACGTTTTATACCCAGGGAGTTCTCAGAACATTTATTAAATCTTTGCTTAATTTGATTGTGTATATTTGCAGCTTATTGCCTGAGTGATTCCATCTCTTTGACACATTGCCTGAACTTGGGTGGCCCATGAGCTGCTTTTCACAAGACTGTGATCTTGTGTGAGCAGACAGACCAAACTCAGACAGTGCCAGGCCTGAGCTGTGCCCATGAAAGCCATTGCACTGTGCTACTAGAACCTATTTGTTATGCCAAAGTTAATTCACTGCATAAAAAGAATCAAATTACCAGATATTCCAGTCTCTGGGTGCCCCTGCTCCCCTGCAGCACCCAGGAGAGTGGAAGTCAGTGATTTAAACCTGCTGCCCAGGCTGCAGCAGGAGCTGGGTGGCAGCTTTCATCCATGAACTTCTCAAAGAAAATGCAGCTCCTGATAAATTCCACAGGAAGCTGCTCAGAGAGATTTTGGTTCAGTTCTCATTGGTTCCACTTGAACTGAAATATTGAGTTGAACTGAATTGAAACTGTGTAATCCTGGATTGTCCTGATGTTAAATTGCAACTCACTCAGCAATGGAACATCACAGGGAAGTTAGCTCTGAGTTTCCCATCCCTGGCCTGTGTGTAAAACTGGAATTCCTGTGGGATGTCCAGGAATTCAACACAGTCTCACAGACATCCTGAGGTGGGAAAGATCCCAGAGCTCCAGGAGAGGGTTCCCAGGCACCACATGCAGGCTGGGGGACCTTGGAAATCAGAACTCAGGGCTTTGCCTAAGGAGATGGAATTCTGTCTGAGAGAAGCACAACATGGGAAGTTCTTACATCCTGGATTCAAAACTTTTTCATATTTTCTACTGGTTTTGCTTTAGCTGATTTGAAATGGAAACACCAGCTCTGTCCCCCTGTTCCACCCTTTGGCTGACATGAGCCATGGGAAGGTTTGTCCCCGTGACTGGAGGAAGCCAGGGGTGCCCAGACAGAAGCATTGGTGAGTTCAGGTTGGTCCTTTCCCAGCTGTACTTCCCAGTCACATCCCTGCAGTGACATCAGGGAGGGACCCTGACGTCTGTCCTGCTGCTCCCTCTGCCTGGCAATGCCAACACGAGGTGCCTGGGATCTCCCAGCTCTGACCTTGCCCCTGCCCAGACCCTTCCTGTGACGTTTGGGGACATCCAGGGGGGTTTGTGGTGGAAGTCAGCAGGGTCGTTCCAGGGGGCTGCTGACGTTGTTGTTCCTCAGGCAAATGTAAAATAGCAGAAGTGAAATCATGAGTAAATTCCTGACCTTAAGAGTGGCATCAAGCTGGGATTCCTCACCCAGCAGAGTTCTTTGAGCAGGTGTAGGGGGTGCCCTGAGAAACATCTCATGATTGTGATCTCACCACCAGGTTATTAACAGATCCTTATCTCCCAGAGGGAGGAAGCAATCTGTGCAGTGCTAGGCTCTGATTGGGATGCACAGCTGCCCGTGGTGTCAGCCACAGCAAAGAAAGGTACACCCAGTGTCACTAGGAATTCACCTGCTTTGTGCCCACATCATGTCCTAGGTGATGGCCCGGCTCTCCAGTTCTTTTTTTGAGGAAAAACAAAAGATTTACCAAATTGACATCTGCCCTGCACTAAACAGGTGGACATCAGTGAGAATTTCTTCATGGGCAGGGTGGTCAGGCTTGGAAGGGGCTGCCCAGGGAGGGGCTGGAGTTCCCATCCCTGGAAGTGTTCAGGGAATGAGTGGATGTGGCATTCAGTGCTCTGGTCTGGTTGGTAAGGTGGGGATTGGTCACAGGTTGGACTTGGTGGCCTTGGAGGTCTTTTCCAGCCTAAAAGACTCTATGATTCTATTCCATGAAAGCAGCTCCCTCATCCTGGAGCTCAGGAATTGAGATGTGAGGAGGGAAACAGACCCGGAGATGGAAGTGGGGAGGGGTCAGGCTGGCAGGGACAGTGACACTCTCCTTTCCAACCCCAGTGTGGGGTGATCAGCCCTGGTAAATCCCAGTGATCAGCCACTGACCATGTGCACTACTGGTCCCTGTGTCCCTCAGGGCAGGGCTGGGCAGCTTCCCATGGCATCTGCTCCCTCTTGTCTGCCCACGCTGCCCAGGCTGAATGCAGAGGGACTGTGATGAACAAACAGATCCTTTCTGGCCTGAACATGAAGGAGACAGTGACAGTGACAGTGGTCACCTCAAAATGATGGGTGGGAAAGGAGAGGTGATTGAAAATGGGAAGAAAAGCTCCTGGGATGTTACAGAAACTACGTCAGGGGGGCGTATGAGCACCAGCTGTGTCTAGAGATGGTTTGTGCAAACTGCTGGGCAATTCCCACAGGATATCAAACACTAGTGAGCAGGGAATCATTTAGAGACATAACAAAATATGGTTTAGGGAGATAAAAGGATATTGATTAAAGAGATAAAGCATTATGACCCTTAAAAATAATTGAGAGTTGAAGTGTCCCTGACCATCCAGCAAATAAATGTCACTCCTGTCAGCTGTGTTCCCTTGTTCAAAAGGTGGAAGGTTTAACACCAATTTGCTGCTGCCTTGGGATGAAAACTGGATCTATAAACTGGAAATAATCCCATCAGTGTTTACTCCAAGAAGAGCTCATCCAGCCTTCTCATTTACAGATCTGGCATTTCTCATCCCTGGGATTAAAATGATTGTAATAAACCCATGATAATGTGATTTTTCACTTGGTTTCTGTTGTTCTTACTGTCACTCTTTCTGGTTTGGCTTTCCCCACCCTGAAACTGGTGCCAGAACTAAAATGGCTTTTTCTTGACTTTTTAACAGAGTCCGGTGATAAAAGCAAATTCACACTGGTTGTTGACAGAAATTTCTGGAGTCACAAGTGAAGCTTTATGTGATGATTTACAACAAAATAAGACAGCAGCCCGATATGCGCGAAACCACTTCAAAAAACCCCTCGAAGATTGTGGAAAAAAACGTCAAAGTGAAAGAAGGGAACTGAGAGCACAAACAGCAAGACAGGCTTGAAGCAGGATCTGGGCTTTCAGATTCAAGTGCCTGATCGCACTTGGTCGTCAGGTCCTGCTGGGAGAGGTTTGCCAGTCATTGTCAGTAACACTCTGCATGCACAGGGGAGTTCAAACCCAGAGATCCAAGCCCTGGGTTCAAAGTCTTGAGCAGGTGTTGCAACTCCTTGGAGGCATGAACAGTCTTGGCTGTAACAGTCCAGGATGAAACTGGAACTTGCTGGGTGCCTGCCTGGGAGGACACGTGGAATTCCAGCCTCTCTGAGTAGCTGGCATGATTAACCCCCACTTCTGCAGCGCAGCACCTGCAGTTCATATCCAGGAGCCTGGAGAGCTCAAAGCTGCAGGTGAGTGACCTGTGAGCATCTCACCCTGATTTGGTAAATTGGTACAAATGCCTCACACTGTGAGCTGACACAGCTGCATTTCACTCTGAGCTGGTACAACCAGCAGCTCTCAGGGTGAAGGGAGTTGAACCCTCTTATTTTGTTGTAAATCATTATGTAAAGCTTCTCTTGTGACTCCAGAAGTCAGTAATTTCTGTCAAGCCCTGAGCAGTCAGAGCATGAGCTGTCACAACTTCTGCTGCTGCTGGCTGGCACTGACGATCCTGTACAAGAAAAGCACTGCTCACGTTTACAGCCAAGGCTAGGGCTGTGTTTCCTTCGGGCAGGTCGATGAGGACTCCTGGTGGCAGTGCCTGTTGCAGCTCACACACCTCTGCCAGCACATAACCTGCCCCAATTCCATCTCCAGTCGGCCATGAGGGGTGTTTTCCCCCAGTATTCCAGCACTTGGGACTGCTGGGAATACTTGTCAGTTAAGGGGATGAAGGGAGCAAGGACACACAGGAGCAAGGACACCACAGCGCTGTTTTGATGGTGGAGGGGTTTGGATTGGTGGCTGACCAAATGTGCTTTGAGTAGCTTTTGATAAATTGAGGGAAAATGTCCAAAATAGCTTTTAAAAAAACCTGAACAGCAAAGCTTGCCTGGCAGGAGGTTCAGGGCAAAACCTGTGGCAAGACAAGGAAGAAATAAACCATCGCTGGCTCCTTGGGACAGGGCAGGCACAGAGGCTGCACTTGGAGCTGGTGGGAAATGGAAAAGCACATCCTGGGATAGAGAAGGGACCTCGGCAAAGGCCTGAGCCGAGCAAAGGTCTGACCCTGTTCCCTGTGTGCTGCCAACCCACACCTCCCCTTCTCAGGACCCTCCTCACCCCCAGTTTATCTGCACACAGGGGTGGATGTGGGCTCCCCCATCAGGGGCTCTGGACCTGCTCCCCCAAGCCTCCTGAGGTCAGGGGTCAGGGTCTCTGCTCCTGCCCTGAGCTGTGCTGCTGCAGCACAAGGCTCAGAACAGGCTCTGGTTCCCCGACACACACGAGCTGCCCCAGCCACCCCTTTGTGCCAGGGTTTGGATTTACTTTGATATTTTATTCCTGTAAAGCTCCTTTAATCTGTTTTATTTCTTTCTGTCACCAGCATAATCCTTTTGTGAGCAGCGTCTGCAGCTCGTTTGGCTCCAGGCAGAGCAACTTGGCAAGACTTGTCCAGGTTATACACAGGTGATTTCTTACAATTTTTAAAAAAAAAAACCCAACCTTGTTTGTTTCTCTGTCAGTCTTTTTTTCTTCTCTGAAAGTTCAGCTACTGCACAAACATGAGGCTTCTTTCTTTCTGGGAAGCCGAGCTCAGTCCTGTGTGTAGGTGAGGGGTTTGGAGGGGATTTGGGTGCATGAAGCTCTCAGAGGCCTGGGCTCTGGGTTCACTTTACCTGGTGAATCATTTATGAACAATCTCACAAGGTGTCTGGTTCTTATTTTAACATCTAAATGCCTTTCAAAACTTACCCTTTGGGCCTGCTTTTTGCTGTGTACCTGTTACTGTGTACCAGCTTTGTAGGTTAGAAGGTTTTTGGGGTGATAAAATCTAGTAATTACATAAATGCAAAAAAAAAAAAAGACCCAACAAACCCCCAAACCAACAAAAAACTTTGAGATCAGTTCTTTTTTTAACCCAGGCTTCTTAATAACTTTTACTGAGTGTGTTTTTGTGGTGAGATAAAAGCATATTTTTGACAACAACCCAAGACAGAACCTTTGCCTGCAGAGCAAACCAGAAGCAGCACCATGGTGATCACGTCAGAGGTCACAGTGCCTGAGTCAGACTCAAAAACCCCTGGTTTTTCTTGAAGAGAAAAAGAAACCAAAGAAAACAACTCCCTCGCATGTTGCAAGGCTTGGATTTGCCTTTTTGCTTCGGTCCCCTGGGGGTGTGAGGGACTCACCAGCTCTCAGCACCCCATGGGGGATGGCTGCACCTCAGATCCCCAGCCTGCACCCACCACCTGCCACAGGAAACAGAGCAGCTCCAGCAGGACCAGCAGCAAAGCATGAGGGCTCTTCCTCATGGGAGGAAGGGTTCCTGCCCTGCTGGGGACCTGCAGGTGGCCACAGGGTCTGTCAAGAACATCCCACTGAGGACCTGTAGGACACAGGGCTCGCCTGAAGCTCCAGCTGCTCTGAGGAAGGGCTGCTGCAGGTTTCTCCCGAGGCCTGTCCCTCTCCTTTGCTGGATCCCTGATGCTCCTGAACCTTGTAGGCACCTCTGCCAGGCACCATGGGGCTGGTCAGTGCTCCAACACTGCCCATGGGCATTCCTTCACGTTCTCATGTGCTTGGACAAGTTATTTCACTCGTGGAGACAACACCCACTCCTTCACAAACACACCCTGAGCTGCACACACCCGTCTTTGCCAATAATTAGTTATTTACATACACCTTGAGAATTTGGAGCAGATGAAAAGCATCCCCGGCCTACAGAACCCAGGGCTGCTGCAGATAAAAGTTGTTGCACAACAAGGGTTTGCAGCACCTCAGGTGTGGAACCCCACCTGGGCCCCACGGGGTTGAGGAAGGGAGGGGGGCTCCAGTCCAGCCAGCAGCTGGTACTGTGTAAGAAATAAAAGCCTGTGTGCTTATTTTCCTCTGGCTTGAGATGGAGAACAGCTGATGAAAGATCTGAACCAAACACTGGCACTACCTTAAAAGACAAGAACAGACCACTGTGAGTTTAAAAAAAACCAAACATGTTGGATTTTTATTATTTTTAGACCATTAAAAAAAAAAGGATTAAAAAAACACCATCTGATAGACCCAATGCTCTGCAAATACATATCAGTTCATTGAAACATAATGTGTTCCCTCAGTTGTTAAGTCAAGAAGTGGCCCATGGTTGTTGCCACAATTCAGTGTATTTATTTGTGGGGTTTTGCTTATACAGGGCAAATTATGGCCTTTTCAGTACATTTGTAGAGTCTCCAGAGGTTCTGAAAGCTCACGACAAGCAAAACTACTAATTTTCACCATTTGTGCCATATCAGTGACTGTCTGCTCAGAGAACATGTGGGTGTCTAAATGCTCTCCTGCTCTGTTCTGTGCCAGGTCTTTGGCTGAGGCCACACCAGGGTCTCTTGGTAGCAAATAAAGGAGTTAATTGGGAAAGAAAAGCAAAGGCTTGTTGAAAAGAATCCTGCACCACAGAAAAAAAATCCCTCATGATGTGTCATCTCCTGCAAGACTACACTAAGCCCTTTGGAACTGGATCTCCTGACATGCCACACACAGACCATGAGCAAGTTTCCACCACAGCAGAGCAGCTACTCTAGAAAAACAAGTTACACCAAAAAACCCCCAAAACCCAGACTTTCAGCCTCACTCTGGAGCTGCTCCTGAGGACTGAGAGCTTTCTTTAAAAGCATGGACTGGGGAGGCTGCAGCAGAAATTGCCCTTGTTGACATGCAGTGCAGTAGTTGTGGGACACAGAGGACTTTGGGGTTGTTAGGTATGGAGAGGCTCCAGGGGACACCCTGGCAGGCATCAGATCTTTGCTCCATAGTAAGAATAGATGTGAATGCTTCAGCCACATTCCAGCCTCGCCAGAAAGCCAGTGCCACTGCCAGGAGCAGGTCCCTTATGCAGTCAGGCCAGGACTGCAGCACAGGTGAGACACCTGTGCCACAAAGGGGCAGGAAGGAACTTTGGGAGAAAGTGCCACTGTGTCCCTGGCACCAGAAGAAAGGGAGAAGGCCTGATTTCTCATATAGAAACCAAAACCAGCGTATCTTTCTAATGAAGAAATACAAGTGATATAAGCACCTCTCCACACTGTAACAGCTGTGTTTAGACACATGAGGTTCCTTTTCTGCCTGCTGCGGGACACCCTGTACCTGTACAGGCCCCTTCACATTGCTACACTGATAACCTGGCGTGTCATTAAGCCCCGGCATCCTCTGGAGACAAGTGACAGAGGCAGGGAAGGTACAACAGCCGCAGAGCACGCTCTGAAATCAAACAGTACTTCATTACAGAGACACAGGAACTGAGTCAGAGATTACTCTTTCTTCTCGCCCTCCTCGGCGATGGGGTCTGCGGGCGGCTCCTCCACGGTCGCGCTGTTGCTCTCTGAGCCGGTGTTGCTGTCGCTGGTTCCCTCCTCAGCTGTGCTGTCCACCCCTTCCTGCCCACTCTCCTTGTCCTCTGGGGTGGAGGTTCCTTCTTCACCGTTCTGCTGGTTTTCTGTGCTCTCTTCTGGGTGAGGCTCTTCTGGAAAAATGTATTTCTCAGTGTCATTTACATGCCAATATTTATTTATATTGTGCAATTAGGATTTAGGAAGAAACAGAAGCTATAATAAACCATAGTATTCCATAGCAGTCAGAACATGCAGGGACAGGCACAGCTCAGGGATCTCACAGTGCTGAGGACATATATGGTCCTGCCACAGCATCCTGATGTCAGCCACAGCTGCCTGACCTCAGAATTCCAGCCATAAGAAAGCCATGTTCCTTGTTAAAGCAGAAGCACTGGAATTCAAACTCCTTGACCCCTCTTTCCTTATGCTCCTGCTGTTGCAGCAGTGACCTACTGATGTGCTAGTCACTGGGACTCCTGAATCCAGCAGCATTTCTTACTGCCACTGTCCAGAGCACAAAGCAGCTGGAAAATTAGCCTGAGTGCTGCATAAGGAAGCATTGCTGTTGCATCATCCTGGCTGGACACTGACACTGGGACAAGGAAACATTCCCAGCTGCTCCCAGTTAACCAAAGTTTAACTCAGGTTTACTATTTTTTCCTCTGGGTACATCACACACAAAGCAAGACATGGGGCTCTGTGGGATCTTATCCTCTCCTCTTTTAAAAATGAGTAATTTAATGAGAAGCAAGCAAATGCCTGTGTTCACCAAGACACAGTGAACTGTTCTCCTCAGAGACCCTTTAATGCTGATCCTTGGAGGATTCTGCAGATGTTCAGATGCAGTTACCTGTCTCCATTGGAGTGCTCTCCTCTTCCTTCTTCTCCTCCCCCTTGCTGGCTGCCTGCTCCTCCTCAGCTGCCAGGCTGTTCTGACTGCGCTCGGCTTGCTCAGCTGCTTCCTTTTCCCTTTCCTCCTGTCTCTTGCGAGCCTGTTCCTCAGCTTGAGCAATTTCAGCTGCAATTTTTTCCATATCCACTTCCACCTTCAAACTGCATAACTAGCAATTAAAAACAAAACAAAACAAAGGAAAACTTTAGCTCTTTTACTACCACAGTTACCCTGAGAAATAAATCATCAGTAAACCCCAACAATGAGTTCATTATTTCTACACACAGCACAGTCCTTTTGATTTTACAAAGTTTATATTGGAAGTAACTAGCGAGGGAGATAGAGGCATATAAAGAAAAAAAAGGGGAGAGGGACTAAATAACCTAAAACTTGTTATTTGAGTGCAGCCAAGGAGAGCACTGTGCCCTCCACAGTGGCTTCAGGCCACCTTCCTCCAGCTGCTCTAAGTGAATTCACCCAGCCCAGCCTGGAGGCACTTCTAAACTGCACTGGCCCAATGTGCACCTAAAGGTCACTGAAGGAGCAGGAAATCATCCTGTGCTTTTTACAAGCCACACCAGGGCACTGCCCCAGCAGCTGGGCAATTGTTCAGAACTGAACAGAGAATGGAAGCACTTGTACCACTGTGGAACCAGCAGCTTCCTCAGAGTAAGTGAGAAAAATGAGTTGTACCCTTTTAAGCTCGTTGTTGAAAGATTCTGTGCTTTCCAAAAACTTCCTCTTCTTTTCCTGGTGACGCTCCTCAATTTGCAGGAGCTCAGCTTCGAGCTTACGCTGGAAGTGAAACAAACAGCAAGAACCTCACTGTGCAGTCACCTAAAAACTGGGCAAAGGTACAGCTAAGCATACAAATTTTCATATGGGTTTATTTTTAAATATCGGTCTAATATGTAAACATCCTTTTGCCTGCCTCTGATACCCACTAGCTCAGAAGTTCATACTGAAAAGTAGGAACAGTACATGGCTCTGTGCAGCAGTTCAAGTATATTGTAAATGAAACATTGTGTACCTGAGGTGAAGCTTCCAGCATCAAATCTGCACATTTTCTTTCCTATTCTGCACCCCCAGTCTGTGTATACATATCCCACAGGTCTGTATATACACAGCTCACACGTATAGACACACTCTCCACATCAATTATAGTCTCTAACACAGAAAGACCACAATTCACAGGAAAGAAGGACAACCACCCCCTCCACCCTCCAGATCTTCTCTAATTAAAAAAAACACCCCAACAAATCTCTACCTAATTCTGATCTCGCTTCACCCACACATACACATTGACCATGCTGAAAGGGTTCTTTTGGTAACATGAGTGTTTGGAAAACACAGGCATGGGCCCAAAGCTGGGTGAAACATGCAGGTGTGACATCACCATAAATTTTGTATAAATTTAACTTTCAGTGAAAAACGTTAGAATAGAGACAATTTACTTCAAAAAAAGAATCATTACAAACAAGATGAGTTGTCAGGTACCCCAAATCACAACACTACCAGTACTTATTCACCAGCAGACTTTAAAAACTGCATACAGAGGGTTGTGAGTAATAATGAAGAACTATGGAACTAACACTTAGGACAAAACACAAAGAACAAAACAGCACAGAAGGTGAAGTCTCACGTTCTGCAGCTCCCAAGAAATCCCAGGGATTAGCTCCTGGAGCACACAGAACATTGACACCCAGCAAGAACAGTCATGTCAGTGATTGAATGATCCAAAGACTTGGAGGCCAGCCCAACCCCACCGCATTTTAGCTGCATCCTCATCCTTTCTTTTTACCTGATGAACCATTAAGGACTGAACCTGGCGTTTCAGGACTTGCATTCTGGCTGTGGTGACCACGGAGCGGACGTCGGGCACCACGCTCTCACTCAGGATCTCGCTGATGAGCCGGTGGTTCCTCTGGAACCGAGCCGTGGCCGTGTGCTTCATCGAGAACCCATCGTCGTAATCTGGAACAGGAGTTCGAGGGGTAACTGCTTTGATCCCACAAAATGAGAGCCGAGTCTAATGACTCTGTACCCACATTACCACTCACAAAAACTAAAATATCAGCCCTAACACCTGTAGTTGTCATGTCACAAAGTTCACAGTAACACACACAGAGCATCAGGGAATTACAAAAGGAGACAAAGTGTGGCCATAGCAGCATTTACCTGGCACAGCTCTAACATCTGATTGCACAAGCATTTCCCACAGCTGAAATTGGGACTGACCTAGTTATTCACTCTGTTGCTTTCCACACTTCCACAGTAAGAGGGACTATTAATACACCAAATAAAAGACCCATTCCTGATTAATCATGTTTCCAGAACAAAATGCAGGATAGTGACTCCTCTATAAACAACCTTTGTAGTACAGATCAAAACCACTTATTTTTTTAAAATGCTGAGGACTGAAAGCATGAAGCAGTGAGGCACATTTACTCATCACTGAAAATTCACAGTCATGTATTAAGAGAATTCGATTATTTATTAGTAAGTGCATTTCTCTACAGAGAAACCAGTTAAACAACAAGTATGAATTATCTCCCAGAACAATGCCATATAGAAAAGTCCAGAGGTCTAATTTGTTTTATATTAAGTATTCCTACTGAAGATGACTATCCCAACTACTCACAGAAATCTTAAGAAGCTGAACACCATGCCAGGAGATACTACCAAAGAAGAGAACTAGTTAAATGAAAGTTTATTTCTAAGTGTTATATTGTATCTCATTTAAACAAAACAAAAAAAGAGGTAATGGCTGGTTCTGCCTGAGTCTACTTTGCTCAGGTAGCACAGAACAGAATCTCAACTCCCCAGGTTCCAGCTATTCCGGCATGAAATGTATTTACATAAATGTTGCAATTACCTCACACGGGGGAAAGTGCTGTTTGCTATGAGATTTATCTCAGGGGTGTGCTTTCACAAGGGGGAAGGAAAAAAAAGGGTGTAACTGAGCACATTTTTCACCCTCAGGTTTCAACAAGTATTTGGTGATGAATTTAAAAGCAGCCATGAGGTGTGTGACGCTGACTTTTCCCACTGGGTGGGGTGCATTTCCTTGCAGTCAAATAAACTTTCAGAATTTTCTCATCAACTTGTCAGCAGCAAGGGCACCTCACTCGCCAAACAATCTCAAATGACAGTTGCTGAACACATTCAAAGTTCAGGTGCTCTTAATCACACCAGAACTCTGCCTGTCAGATTTATGTGCTTCTGGTAATAAAGCACAACATTCCATCCAAGCCAGATTAAATCAGGCATCTAAGCCTTTTCTAAAGCATGTGCTAAAGCCATTATGGAGCGGTAAGCAGACTGATTTGGTTTGAACTATTAAGCATTACTTCACACTTAATTAGGAAGGGTTGGAATAACTTTTGCCACGGGTGCCACCTTACTTTGGGGAACAAAGTCAGCTGTATGGAATAAAAAGTGGTAATGAAAATCGGCATTAAAGCACCAAAGCAGAAATGAAGCCACGTGAAGCTCTGCAGAAGGTGCGCATGGGTGGTTTTCTGTATCTCCATGGCCTGTCCTGCCAGGAGTGTCCCACTGGGAGTGCACACAAGCTCCTTACCATCTGGATCCTCCGCAGGCTGGATGCTCATGTAGGGCTCCCCCTTCTCCATGCGCGACTGCCGCTGCCGGCTCTCCTCTTCCAGCGCCGCCTCGGCGCGGCTCTTGGCGTTGATGTAGGCCAGGTAGGCAGGGGAGTTGTGGTAGGCTTTCATGGACTCGTTGTACTCGATCTGAAAGGTGACCAACACGGTTTGATTGCACCACTGGGTGATTCCCACCTGGCCACAACTGCGCTCTGTGTAACGCACAGTGCGGTTACACAGATAAAGCCGAATCTGCATCGTCTGGCTGAGATACAAATGACCAGATTCTCTCAGTCTTTCTTTTTTACAAATTAGAACTTCTACAGTCATTTGTGTTTTAAAAACACAGCTGGTTCTTAGGTCCTTTTAGTATTACGATAGCTTTGTTTTCTGAGATTTCAAATTCAAACACCTCAGAACACTTCAGATGAAGTTCTGGTAAGATGAAATTAGCAAACACAAAATATTCTCAGTAATTCTCTGGAGTTCTAACTAAATCTGTGATTCTGATTTCTTCTCTTTCCTTATGCCAGTATGTCATGAACCACTTTCCAAAATCATTTAAGATTTGTCCATTCTTTGACCCATCCCTGCTCTGGGATGGCACAGAAAGCTGCAGCCAGACTCCTGTCTCCTCCTGGCAGCAGGACAGCAGCACTGTTTTCGCTTTCTTTGAAATACCTTTTCTCTTTGAATTGGTTTCTTTAATCTCATTTTTAAGATTTTGTACAGTGATTTGAGATATTTCCAATGAAAAAATGGATATAATCTATGATATGGTTAAAGGTATCTAAAACGCTTGTTTATGATCAGGACCAGAATCCTTCTGCCTTGGCACAACAGAAACCAGCTGGCCCCTGCCCCAAGGAGCTTACAATCTAAACATCATTACCAAGGCAAAAATAGAATTCCTGGATTTTTTTTTCTTCTCAGCTAAGAGCACTGAGTTTTGCAGTACTTCCTATTGCCTTGGAATAAAACCAACTGAGATTTGACCAGGTAGCCAGAGCCTCAGGTGCCTGCCAGGTGTAAGCACAACACATCAGCTGGACAATTCTCCCTTTGTACCTGAGAATCACAAGAACAGTCTTGTACAGGTGCTCAACACTTACCAACCTAGACACGAGGCAGCTGTCATCTCTTGCCATTAGGATCAATAAAACCAAAACAAAAGCACAAGAAAACCCTACAAGTGGTAGCATTTTCTATTAAGAAACAAAACATTAATGCCACAGCGTGGAGTTCCACCAGGAAAACCAAACCCCACGTGACTGGAAGTCTCTTAGGAACACGTTCATGACAACAGCAGTAGTTGCAGAGCACCAGTTTTGAAAGAGGATTTTGGTGTTGAGATAATCTTTTCAATACTGATGTTGTACAATCAAATCCATTCATTACACAGTTAAAATCGACACTCAATTATAAATACTTCATTTTGAATTAGGTCTAAAAACTGACCAGTCACAGTTGATGCACAGTTATTTAAAAAAATCTAAGAGACGTGTCAGGACAAACTTCCATTTAAGTTACATACAGGGCTCTCGTGAATGCCTCAAACACCCCTGCATGGGGAAGATGAATTTTTCTTCTCAGACCAGTTCCTAGAAGAATCAGCTGTAATAAACATCCCAGATTTCTTCCATTTACCTTTTCAGCTTCATATTCATTCAAATACTCTTGCTTCTCTTCATCAGTGAGATCTCGCCACATTCCTCCAATAATCTTGCCAATTTCCCATAACTTCAAATCAGGATTGGACGCCTTCACTTGGTCCCAGACCTTAACAGAAACAGCTGGAGCTTTACTAATGATATCTAAATACTTCCAAATTAAACATTTTATATTGTCATCTCAGTGTTCTTTCTGGAATCACCATGAAAAACAGGATAAAGTTAGGAATGAGTCTGGCTAAACTATCTGGATTATTTTCTGGGGCAGGAAGTCAGTAGGAAGCCAGCTACTGAACCAGGCAATTGCTGAGTGGCTTTGGTCTCATGGGAATATTGCCTTTAACCCTCTCAATTCTCTTCTTAAATGAACATCGCTGCATCTCGGGGAAAAAAACGCTACTGAGTAAACACATCCAGCAGTAGATTATGACAAAGAGACTGAGCTTTTCAGATCAGAATGTAACATTTCACAATATTTCAGTCTTGCTGATCAATCTGAGTTCCAACAAGTTCTGACTCCACCAAAAAGGTTTCTAACTTTATAGGGAAAAAAAAAGGAGAGCTGCCAGTGTAATTTCTTGCTGCGCCACTTGACTTTTTTTTTTTTTTTTTTTGTGTGTGTTGATGTTTTTTGGCCTAAGACAGACATGCTGGTAAAGATACTTTACCAGAAGTGGAAGAAATTCCTTCTGGCTCACCTGCTTCAGCCAGGCTGCCATGCCCTCCCCATGCCCCATCAGATTCCAGACTCCACAAGAGTCTCTCTCCTACTTTCTGTCAAACAGTTCACAGAATAGCGAAGCAAACGTTGCCACGGGCTAGGGTGGTGAAGGAGAACATGCAAAGTCCACTCATTGCTACTCTTCAGTCCAGCTACAGCACTGCACCAAGCCCAGAAAACGCAAGGAATACTTCCTTTATATAAAAAAGTTCTGTCAGTAAGTCACAGGAACTTCTGAATGTGGCGGGGGGGATCCTTGTCAGCAGACAGTGGTAGGAATTAGCATTTTAGCAATTTTCCCCCCAGAAATTGGCAACTGTGTGACCAGACTACTGCTGCCTTTGTTCTGCAGGGCAGACTCTGTACTTTACATCCCCTTAAGAGAGCGCAGGCTGTTAGGAGTCAACGTTTAGAAGCTGAAACTAAGATCATAGCAATTAATTGTTAGCACAAACGAACACTGACTTTATTACTGATGGACACTGTAATACCCACCTTCCGGCTGTACCTCATGTAGGGCATCAGGGGCTTGTCTGGGGGTTTGGGGGGCTTTGGAATGGTAATACCAGAGGAAGCCTATAAAAGAACCGGATAAATCCATTCGTTAATGGGATCGCTGAACAGTTTCTACACGCACTAGCTTTGGAAAACACTTATTCTTGTGCATTCACACACCCCCACCAAGAGAAGCAAGCAACATCACCAGAAAAAATTTAAAAAAAATACCCAGTCTGTAAGTGAACAAGCACTAGCTAGAGCTGGTCCTCACAGGAATAATTTCCAATGTAAGTTTGTCCTTTTCTCTGAAAGTTTACAGAGCAGTAACTAGACAAATCCTCAAAAGGGCTCCATGTTCTTAAAACTGAACTATATAGCTTAGGAACTGACATGGAAACACTAATCCCAGCAGGTTGTTTTTTCTCACTTCTGATGACTAATTTATTTAATCTGTTTTGACAAATTTAATGTGGCTACTGTACAGGTGAAAAAAGACATGAAGAAAGTTTAAAAACATTAAGTTAGAGACATTATCAAATAATTTTAGTAATTATTTTTCTGTAAAATCTGTCTGTGGTAATTTGGAGCCAATTAACAGACTCTTTATGAAAACAACTCTATGCAGCTAAAAGGTAAATATGTGCTCTAGTTATAGCCAAGCTCTAATGAATTGTCCCAATTAGCTTGGAACATGCTCCTGTGCTCTGTCTTCCTTTGGCTTTATGCTGCCAGACACAGTACTGGCACCACACAAAAGGCTATTGAGCTTTAATGCTGCTGCTGGGTCTCCTTGCATCCCTTCAACCCACAGAACATCTGACAGGGCTTGCTCCTAAAGCAGTACAATGACATCACAGCCCCTGTCAACTGCAGGGTCTGAAACCCTCCACTCTTCCAGCACTTCCACATGCCAGGAGTTCTATTAAGTGGGAGTATTTACATGAAAATATAAAGCAGGTTTGAGATCTTTCAGGAATGTGGCCTGTAGATCAATACTTGGGTGTAGCCCAGAAGGCTCACATTCAATACTGTTTTCCTCCTGGCAGTTTTTTTTCTTTTGTTTGCTGAATTTATGGAGCTCTATGAACAATGCATACAGAACTGTGTATAAATAATGTGCATGAGGTATATGCATTACCAAAATGTATACATAGATACACATACAGATGGGTTGGAAAAACATTAACGGAAACTGTTTAATGCTTTTAAATTAAGAGGGGTTTAAAGACACCATCCATATACTGGGATATGCATGGCAGAGCAGGCTGTGTATGCTTGTGACATACAGAAACAATGGAAGTTCTCAGACAAAACCTGACTTAGTCTTGTAAAAGGAAAGTATCCATTTGGACAGTCAATTCCAGCTTGTAGGTGAAGGTCCTTTCTGTAAATGCTTTAAAAAATTGGATGAACTTAATATATTAAGTTTGAAAGAAGGTTTATATGAGAGGCATAAAAAAGACTACACTTTTTAAAAAGCACCACGTATTTGGTCCTTGAGAAATCTTTGTATCACCTTCCAAACTGATCAGAAATTTTGAGGTACAAAATTCTACATGGAAAAATCTTAAAGTTGTGAGATATTTAAGAAAATACCAGGGATTTAGTCTGTTTCTGTTGTGTTATCAAAGTGTTATATTCCCACTGTCTATTTTTGTTTCCTAACTGCGTACAATGCTAGGACTTCATTCATGTTTGAAAGAAGCTGTCACCTCCCTCATCACTTGTCTCCATCTCACTTTGTTTACTCCATGAAAAATGAATGTAACATCCATTTCCCACACACTGACACATATACGAGCTGAAAGGATTCTACTTTATTATCAACATCACACTTTTGTTGAAAAAATAATGACTGAACTTGGGACTGTGCAGTTATTACCAGACTAAGATTAGAAAGAAAAATAAAGGGCTGTACCTCTTGCATGGCTCAACAGGATGATGCAACGACTATCAATGATCTCCAGCTTGCAAAATGTTCTTCCTTATTTTTGTACCAATGAATCTCTGCAAAAAGAGTAGTTCCCTCCCTCCAAAAATTCATACCCAGCTACAGAAGCTTTTCCTATGCATGCAGTGGTCACTGAAGACCAAAGTCTGTATTTCTGGATGTCTGCATCATATACCATTACCAGTTTTCCCTGCTGAGTAAAAACCCATTTTCCTGCAAAAGGTTTCAGAGTGAGGGGGAAGAGGGGGAAAGTGAGGAATAAGAATCAGAAGTTGTTTTTGGTTTTTTTTGTAAGGAAGTGGCAGCAGCCAAGACTCCGAAGAACCTAACCCTAAAGCCATTTCTGGTCAGCTCTTGGTGTTTGCTGGAGGATGTAATAGTTGATTCTCCTACCGTGACCCGGCTGTTGGTGCCCGGGTTCCCTCCCAGCCTGTAGTTGTTGTAGGCCAGATGGCTGTATGGATTGTATCCCACAAACCCTGGGGTGCTGGGCATTTGCTGATGGAAACAAATGAGACAAAAACACGAATGAGAAATGAGCTCAAACGAGGAGAACACAGAAATGAAAATGAACTGCAATATGGCATGCAAAAGCAACCAGAATTCAAACAAGCAATGAGGTGTAGCAGTTGGTGTCTTCCCAACACACACACTTACTCCAGTATAAACCTAGTAAGGAAACAGGACTTTTAAGTAAATGTGTCACTACAAATTTCTGTCTGAAATTGGTGATTTTATTTCTATTAACTGTGTAACTCATTTAAACAAGTACTCTGTAAATTCAGGTCATGGCTAATAAAGTCTTCCAACATAAGCCACCAAGGAATTCAGAAAACTCTTGTCTCCCAAGGGTAAAAGTTGGGCAACACAGCACCCAGTGATGGGGCAGAAAACCCCAGTACCCACATTTATTACACCAATGCAAATCCCTGCCTGCTTTTCTTCCCAGAATTCTGCCTTCCCAACAAATAGAGCAGGGGAGGAAATCTCTCAAAGCACCATTTGTGCTCCACTACCAGTGGCTGAAGACAATTCCCAGAGACATCCCTCTGTTGTAAGGCAGGCTGTAGACTGACAGAGATGAGGAACTCTACATCTGCAGTAAGACCTGCAAGTTAAAAACTTTAAACTAGTCTGAACAGATCACCAAATCCACGATAATTCAGAAGTTAATCAATACATCTTCATTCATTCATGAAAGTGGATTGCTTTGTTCTCACCTCAGTCACGCAGAAAAAAAAAAATCTTGTTTCTTTGCATTCCCTTCTCACTTAGCAATGGACACTCAAGTTTCATCAAGTTACCTGTATTCCCCTCCTCAAATAAATTTATTTTTTCCATTACCCCCCCTTTCCCAGTCAGATTTTGTTGGAAAAAAAGATCAACTATTTAATGGTAATTGTGATTAAGTCCTGACTCTGGTGGTTCTATGATTCCATGAGGATTCACAAGAGCCTGGAGCGTTTCCGGACACTTAAATCTCATTCCCACAGTGTCCCACTCTCCAGCAGCCCTAATAAACATTCCAAGAAGTCTTTCATAGGGACTTGCTGACTGGACCTGTTCCAGATTACAGCTATAAAAATTTGACAAGCAGCTTCAGGACTCTAAGAACCAAAGCATGACATGTACAAACACTGAACAGAAGTGTTTTAGGAGCTGACTAAAGTAACTAGGAAGGTTTCAGATCAATGCAGACACACTGCAGGAGTTTATTTCTAAACACACGAGTGCAGAGGAAAATGATCCTTTAACAGTCAGTCTTCAACAGAGACTTTATTGCCAAGCTTTTTAACTCAGTCACAGCAGCTGATATGCTCATCTGTATGCCTGGGCTCATGACATACACATTCACTACTTCACAAGGCACTGTTTTAGTACAGCTTTTTGTATTACCATAACAACAGGCTTTGAATATGCTGAACTACACCTCTTCAATAAAACCAGGTGACAATTGTAATCTCCGTCTGCTTAATTCTTTATTTCTGCAAGACAGGATTTAAATGTTACTAGGAACTACCTTGCATCACATGGAGAATTTTTATTTCGGGCACAGTACTGCAGTTTTGAGAATTACTGTGATTTTGTTGACTGCAGCACCTGGAACTGGCTGTGGAGGAACAAGCAAGGTTATTTGGCTACTTTGTGACTTGCATTAACAGAGCACAGACCATCACGTGAAGGACCGTATAAAATATAATACAAAATAAAAAATGCTTGTAAAACAGGCAATGCATGTCACTGGTTGCAGTCCTGGCATGTGCTTCATGTATCCTTCTGAAGGACTGTACCACATCAACATGAACCATTAAACATCTGTATCCATGCTATATCCCAAAGGAATCACATGTGTATGCACAGCTCTTGATGCAGGAATCCAGCGGTCAGAGTGCATCCATCGTGTTCCTTCTAACAGATCTATTTCACTGTGTGCAAAATGAAAACTCTGAGCAAACTATGCAAATCAAGTTTTATTTATGTAAACTTATAAAAACATAACTTGTATTTGTGTATTATATAAATTTTCAAGCCTCTTCCTGTAAAGTATGGCACAAAAAAATTGAAGGATCGCATTCCTTCTAACTCCCATCCTGCAGAGATCAAAGACACACTACCGGGTAACAGCTTTCCAATTCATTTTGGAAAAAAAAAAAAAAGACTATAGCATATTTTCTCAATCTTCTGTACAAAGGATTTGTCCTAAAACCCAAACTATCCATAAATGTGACCAAAGATGTGCATTTACTTTCAAACAGTTCCTGCCCACAGCACACTGGTACTGCAGCACCTTTGTACATCCAGGAATGTCACTGGGCAGGATTCAAAGCTCCTGTTCATGTTTTCCTCAGCGTCAGGGCATGCCACTTTAGAAAGTAAAATATTTCCCATGTATTAGACTCCAAAATACCAGTGATTTCAAGGAATGCAAGACTGGCATCAGGAGCGTTTCATTATTCTGACCCAATACAACAGGATGTTTCATAATCCTGCATTCCACTCAAATACAAAAGAAAAAGCAGCTCAGTAAAAGTGAAATGTGGAAAAACGCACTGTCTGCCCATGATTTGGGCACAGGCTGAGCAGGACATTTTACAATCAAATACATCAGCTGATTCTTAACTATTCCAGTACTGCTGCAACCCACTGTGAGTCATTTGAGACAAGTGACTGCTCACAGAAAATTCAGTGTCTGCGAGATCCAGCCTTAAGGGCAAAATAAGTTTATTCAGCTTCTCTTTCCCAAACTTCCCAAGAAAGAATTCTATTAATTTAAACAATTCATATCACATTAATATTGTGTTTCCCATATAGGAAGGTGATGCAACTCCATAATTATTGTTCTGGGAAGTTACTAAAGGTCTTTTGTTAATGAGAAAAATCACTATACTTACGGTTGCAGGAGCTGGGGTGGGAGGTGGGGCATAGGATGGCCTTTCTGTTAAGATAGAAATGTAAGCACATTTTTTTTTTTTTTTAAAACCTGAACGAATTCTTAAGGCATCTGCTATGGCCAACATTTTAAAATGATTTTACAAAAACAAACAAATTCTACTCTGAAAGACTTTGCGTTTTGCCATCGAACAGCAAAAAGCAACATTAGAAAAAGAAAAGAAAGAAAAATTGAAATCCCCCCATTACTCTAGTTCCAGCCTTTTATTCAAGCGCAAGACTGAAAAATATGAAATTCATTTATATGCACACCAATTACATGGCGGGAAAGCAAAAATGCAGTCCAACAAGATTCAGAAGCTGTGATATCTGGATTTCCTACAAAAACAATATGCCAGGAATCAGCCACAGCAGGATTTAAGGCCAAGAGTTTAGTCACTACACTTGCTGATTTCTTTTAGTGCCAGAAATAATGGCATCATCTCACAAACAGGTTCTGTGGAACCAGAGCTGTAAAACATCAAAGTTAAAGAAAGAAAAATCTTTAAAAAAAACTTACTTGACATTTTGATAGTCAAATTTTCAGCCACCTGACATTATATTTGTACTTCTGCAAGACAAAAGAAGATCACGCTAGTAAGTGTTGTGCCTTTCCCCCATCAGATCGTTGATGCTTCGATTGTTATTGATACCAGTGATTATCAAAGTTCGTCAATTTTGGAATGCAGACAAAAGCATTTTCAGAAACCAAGGTGTTATCTCTTTGAAAAACGAATGGATTTTCCAAGAAATCTGGCCTTAAATAGCTGTGCAAGAGCACACAGGTTTAGGTCACCTTCATATTAAAGGGTCTAAATAAATATATTTTGTGCTGTAAGGAATAAAAAGAACATATCCCATTATTTTACACTCACTGTTTTAAAAATCTGATATGAATACATAAATGACCAAATGATGCACTTCCTTTACAGGGTACATAAAACACCCAGCGAACCCCGCAGCTGCGGTCTGACAGGCAATGCTTAACCTTTTAGCACCGAACCCGGGAGCGCGTCAAACACCGCTGTAACAAAGTGGTTTTTCGGCGTTTCTCTTCAAATCACGCCACGGCAGCTGCAACCTCCTTCAGAATCCCTACTAAAGACGTGCTCCGGGCTCGCACACCGGGCTGGCTTGGGGAGATCGAGCAGAGCCTGAGCGGGCCCAAGGCGGCCACCGGGGGAATCCCTCGGCCCCACCGCTCCCTCCCCGGGGCCAAGGGCCCTCCCGAGCCCCGCAGCGCTGCCGGAGAGGGGCCGGGACCGTCCCGATCCCCCCGGTCAGCCCCGCCGGGCCCCCCGGACTCACCCGCTCGGCGCGGCCGCGCTCCCTTTGTTCCCACGGGCCGGGGCGGCGGCGACGGCGCCTGCGCACTCCGCTCCGCACTTTCGACACGCCGGCCCCGGCCCGCCGGTGACTCCCCACTCACTATGGGGGGGGCCTGTTCGGCTGCCCCGCGCCTCACCGAGGGGCCAGGGCCGTCCCCGCACCCTCCGGGACGGCGGCGATTCCAGGGGCCGTGGCGAATCTGCGAGATGCAACCCGAACGCCGCGCGAGGGCGGCCCCGCCCGCCATTAGCGGCACGGAGGCGCTGCCTCGCGGGGTGTCACAGGGGCTCCCGAGGCGCCCCAGATCCGCAGTGCCCAACACTGCGCTCGTCCCCTTCCCCCGCGCTGGGAACCCCGGTCACGGTGCCCCGAGTGCTGGTTGCCGGTGGCGAATCTGCGGCGCAGAACGGGCTCGCAGGGAGAGCCTCTGGACGCTTCGTGCCCGCTGCGCTTTAGCGCCTTTCCCCCCTCACGGGCTGCGCGCGGCCCCTGAGGGGAGAGTTTGGCGCCTTTTTCCCCTCGGGCTGCGCGCGGCCTCTGTGAGGGGAGTTTGGCGCCTTTTTCCCCTCGGGCAGTGGGCGGTCCCTGAAGCGCCCCGGTCCCTGGGCTGCTGTGAGGCGATGGAAAACGCTGCGGGGTCGTGTCCGAGCCCGAATAATATCCCATAAAAGCAGCGATGGAATCAGGTGAACCGTCCGTCAGTGCTGCGGGGTCCTGGTCTGTGCAGAGTGAGATGCCGGAAGGGCTGTTTGGGATGGCCAGCGCTTGCAGAGGCGGTTGAGTGGAGCAGGATGAGCTCTGAGGGCAGCGGGAAGGTGCCGGTGTGTGGGAGAATGTCAGAGGAAGGGGATGGCGTTAGAGACGGCTTTGAAGGCAGCGAGATGGACCCCGGGTGATAAATATGATAATATATGATAATTGTCAACTAAATTAGCCTGACCAACTCAAAACACTCTGCTGCTGAATCAGACAGGATTATAAATTACCCAGTAGTCTGGGAGTAGTGGAATTGCCCACAATTCCTTGCAGAAATCAGCTACGTTATCACACATAGGTAAAACCCTCACAAAGATCAAACAAGGTGAAGCGTGTGGCTCTGAGGGTGTGAGGATTTCCAGACCTCAGCATTCAGCTTTAAGAGCCTTTTACACGGAAAATTATCAAGGTGACTAAATTAAATATGAAAACTTTGTCAGTGAAACTTGAAATTGAAAGTTTGATGTTGAATGTTTGACGTTGAAATGGAATGTTTGGCATTGAAATGCTCTCGCGTGGCCAATAAAATGTATTTCTAGACATTCATGAGGGAGAATTTGGGGGGATCTGAAGGAAAGCCAAGGGGGATGGTACCTGCCTAACCCAAAAGGATGGTAGAAGGTGAAAAAAAGAAAAACTAACTGAGCATGGGTTGCTGCAAGTTGGGTCCATTTTTCTTAATGCCTGCAGTTCCACTGGCTCAGTTTGTTTTCATGCTTAAATACACTTATTTTTATGAACAAATAAAGAGACAAGAGCTCTGCCCTCATCTGCTTAGATTCTGCTGACTGTACCCGCAATGGACATTTGTTGCCATGCAGCAGAATAATCTGTGACTTCAATTTGATATTAAAGCAAGAGTTGAAAAGATTCCTCAGCCAGAAAAATATATCACACTAGTTCACCAGCTTCACTGGGGCAGGAAAAGGTAAAGAAAAGTTGAGAAAATACTTGTAAGAGGTGAAAAATAACTTGTTTTCTCCACTGCTTTTGACTAGGTTTCCCCCTAGTTTGATACATTCACTTCTAGTTTATTAATAACATGGTGTTGTTGATAGTGTAAATTGCATTTAGAGTTAAATTAAAAAAATAAATTTTGAAATATTTATTAATTAATTAATGTATTAATTATTTTAAAAATAACTTTAAATTTTAAATTTTAATTATTTGAAATATATTTATTTTTAAAACAGAATTGTTTATTGTAGTGTTCAAGTACATTTATGGAAACTCATATTCCATAATAATAGTTCTAAATCATTACATGTTTTCAAAGCCATCAGTGTATTTCCTACTTTGTTTTGTTCCTCTTTTTTTTCTTACTGTGCTCTTTGCCTCAATTCCATCTTGTGATAGTGAAAGGTTTTGCCAGCGTACACTTTTTAATATCCTGTACAATGTATAAGTAGTTTTACTGATTTAATGGAATTGTTTATACTGCACCATGCTCACCAGGGGGGATGTAAAAACTAATTCTTACCCAACTGTTTTAATTACCAGCAGTTTCATAAGCTCTGGAATGAGGACAGACATTCACTGGGAGGTAGATTGAGACAATAAAACTTGTTTTTACATCAGCCGTTTGCAGATGCTGGTTGGCAGAGGCTCAGCTGGTCTGGATTTAATTAGAACCACAGAAATTAAGAATTCTCTGCCACAGTATTAAGCTTCAGTGTTAGTTTTTTTTAAATTCAGCTTTAAAGTGACCTAAAAATGAGGGTGAAATGTTATTGTTTTGATGCCCATGTGGAGTTCACGCTGACAGTTGTGGAAGTTCACTACTTCGTGAACAAAAGAGAGTTCTTTACATTTTGAGAGATGGAATTTGTGAATAATGCAAAAATAGATACTTACTGAATGAGGTGAAAACTTGGTCAAAACCAGAATGCCCACTTGAACCAGGCCTAGAGTAGGAGAAGCTACTGAAGTCAGTATCAGGAAGTCACACGTGAAGAAAATAGCCAGGGTGACTGGATTTACCAGGAAAAAAGAGTAAGTTTTGTAGCAGGAGGACACTCACATGTTATGGTAAAGATTCTGAAGGAATTTGTGTCTTTCTAATTGCAGAGAGGATCTTAGAAAAGATCCTCTCTTGTTACAGTGCTACAGATTTTCCTATCTGCAACTTTTATTTTGCATTTTTCTTTTACTCCTTTCCACTTAAGAAGAAGACATTGACACACACAAAATATGCATAGACAAACTCCATTTTAATATTTTTTTTATTGTAGTACTATCATTTACTTTGGTAAATTCGTATCCCTGTTTAAAGTGCCTTAAAGCAATTAAAACTTAGTTTAAATTCAAGTATTGTAAAATGTACAGAGTCTAAGCACAGAAAAAAGCTGCATAGTGAAAATACAGGAGCAGGCTGATACATTCAGGATGCCAAGTACTCAAGTGGTAACAACATCAGCTCTTGATTCGGGTTAAGGATAATTAGCAAGTTTGATACAGTACAGACAGGACAGGGCAATATTGATGCATTGTTCTTACCATGAACAAAGGATGGAAGCATAAATTAACTCTGAAAGAATCTGCAGTATCACTTTTGTACACATGCCATAAGTAATAAGGCAGATACTGACACTGAAGTCAATCCTTTACATGCTGCTGTAATCCAGCAAATCCTGTGTGTGGATTCTCCAGACTCTGAGCAATCCCAGCGTTCCAGTGGGAACTGTGACATCCATCCTCTTCAGAATCCTCACAAACAATCATTCTCAGCTTCATACAACCTTGTTTGAGTCTTTGTTTGAAATTTGTCCTGTAAGGTTTTAAAGAAGGATGGCTGTTCCGCTGTGTACCGGTGCAGGGTTCTGTTGGGGTTTGTGTTTGCCCACAGCTACTTTGGGTAGGAGTGGGGGGTACTTAAGGGGTCTGGTTGAATTGTACGTTGAATTTATAGCCCTTATTGCCCAGTCAATTTGGAGTAGTAACAGTTGTACCCTGGTGTAACCGTGACTTGTCACATGGACTACATCAACAGCATCACTTACCTGTAGTGTTTGTCAGAAGAGGAATTTGTTGAATATATTTTAAAGCACATTGTTATTATAAACAAAATTAATGGAATACCAGCATTCAAATGGTTGTTTGAATTCTCTCATTTGAACAATTAGAGAGTAATTTCATTTGCCTTGGGTAAGAGACTTGTAATACAGGTGTGTGTGGACACATAAGAAAATTATTGATTTTTCAGGGGAAATTACTGCTTCAAAATCAGTTGAACAATATGGCTAAAATGTTACTGGATTGTAACAACACTTTTAAAATGGATGTATAAGGATGTAGAGGAAAGACATTTTTGCTCAGTTGTTGCCTGAAAAAAAGGAATTTAAAAATACTAGCCACTTTTAAAAGAAAACTCTTT
The DNA here is from genome assembly GCA_013400635.1 of Hypocryptadius cinnamomeus. Classification (NCBI taxonomy): domain Eukaryota; kingdom Metazoa; phylum Chordata; class Aves; order Passeriformes; family Zosteropidae; genus Hypocryptadius; species Hypocryptadius cinnamomeus. The sequence goes on from VYZP01032978.1 coordinate 156,886, forward strand.
GTTAATAGTTCATGTCTCTTAAGAGTATTTTCGTATGTAATTTTTTCTGTTAGAAAGTATTATTTTAAAATATATTTCTAGAAGTATGACAGCTGTGATATAAATTATTGCAAGGATTCACCAGTCATTATATGAATGGAATATTGAATAATTAAGATAAGCAAATAGGCATTTCTCATTTTTGGAAAGAGAAAACAAGTTCTCTTTTACAGAGGCAGAATATGTCAAACCATAAAGTTCTAGTTTAATTTTTGTAATATTTGGTGAAATTCTACAAAACAACAACAATGAGAATATGAAAGGGCTGCACCTAGAGTATAAAACCAGTAGAAGTTGGGTTTCTTGGAATCAGAATCCCGTTGCTGTTCACCCTTTCTTTTAAAGGACTTAAATGGTTTTCTTGTATTGATCCAAGTGCTTGGTAAGATGTTGTGGTTGTAGCACACAGCAGCCGTGGGAGTCCATCTACAGTTTATTTCCGGAGCCCGTTGTGGATGCACTTTGAGGGAATTGGCTGAGGTTAAGGTTTGATGGATGGGATACTGCAGGATCTCCTCATCACCAGCCTGACTTCGATGTCGGGGAGGGTTTTCTTTTTTGTGTGCAAACACCCTTCCTCTGTGGCTGCCAGGTGGAGATCAAAACGCAAGGAAACGGACTTTTTCCTTAAGCGAGGGTTGTCCTTAAAGAAAGAACCTTCCCATTCCTTAATAACTTCATCCACTTTTTCTGTCCTGAAACAATAAAGAAAATGTATTTATGATTTATTAGGCTATATTAGTTACCTATCTCCAGAACTGCTTTTGAAACAGAGAGAGAAATGGCATCATAAAGACTTATTTTATATGGTACTGAGATAGCAGTGGTGTCTTTTTTTTTCCAGGTTCATTCTCTAGAGAAGCTAAATAAAGGGTGAGGGTTCATTATGTTCTTGTTTTTGTACTTTTAGTAGACATGGCTACAAAACCACTACTCCAAATACTTTAGGCAGTTTGTTTCCAAGGAGAAAGTTTGGAATCTAAGCTCAAAAATTTTGCAAGAAACCTCAGTACTGTAGTGGGCAGGACAGAATTCCTGCATCTGAAAACCTTCAGAATAGGGAGGAGAAAATCTAGTTTAGACTCAAACCTCAGAATGTGGAGCTATATTACATTAAAGAGAAAAAAGAGCAGAAGTAAAATAGGGAGAATTGAAAAGCCAGCTGATCCAGGAATATTGAGGCACTCAGATCCTGTAGGTTCAATCCTCTATGTGTGTGTCAGAATTCAGATCTGAAAGTCAGGCTCAGGGGCCTCACCTAGCTGAGTACACTGCACCCAGCAGAGTAGCTCTGCAGATCTGAGTGTGTGATGGACAAAGCTCGTGCACAAAAACAAACATCACCTATGGGGTGTGGCTGGTGGACCTTATGATTACATTAATTTTTTCAGCAGTTGATTATGGTTCAGTGCTAGGAATGGCCCACTACAGTATGTTTAAAGGTAACATTAAATTAGTCTACAAAAAAGGTTAAAGAGCAGGAGGGAAAAAAAAATTGAGGCAATCCAATACTATTAAAGTAATTTCAGGTGAATAACACATCCTAACAGATTTTCACATGCCTACTTGGGAGCCAAGCTCTCCCTCCCCTTTTGGGGAAACGTAGGAGTTTCCAAGGAGCAAGTTGGAGCAGCTGAGCCTGAATTTATGTGCATAAATATGCCCCAGAGGGACTTCCCAAATGTGGTCTGGGCTCTTTGCTTTCAGCCTTAGCGAGATGAATTATTCATAGTTTCATTCTTAACAGAAATAGAAATTACAAATCAGAAGCACCAGCATGGTATTGTTTGCTTATGAAGCCAATGCTAATAAAAAGAACTTTAAAATGTAATGTATTGTTAAACACTGCCATTCAGTGCACCTTCAGGAGCTCTCACTGTGCTTCTGAAACTCCTGGGCTATGTGGGCACAATATAACAGATACCAAATAACGGAAAATTCAAAGCTACTGAAGCGTAAGCTCCACCCTTTCCTTCCAATTGTTATTTTGTGAAATTCCTGTTTATCTTACTGTACAGTGCCATGAGCTTCAGCACTTTCCTTCATGATATTTCCATCTAGAATTGCTTGTTTTGTCATCAGTTCCACCTTCTTTGGTTTGTGCTTCTTTACATCCTCTGTAAAAGAATATGCAGGTATACAGTGAGCATGAAGAAGGGCAAAGGCAGTACACAGGACCTGGAGGTATTTCTCATGCATTGGAAAAGGTCCTTTTTTAATATTCAGGAGTTTGTCACTAGTTGTGAACAGTTAGGGCCAAAATCCCTTAAGGATTTTGAAACTCACCTGAAGGCAGCATGAAGGCAATCTTGCTAGTGCTGGGTTTTTTGTCATCCTTCTGGGCAGGTATTGAGCAACGGAACCTACCAGAAAAAAAAAAAAAAAAAAGATTACAGGCATCTAGTAGTATTGAATTACTTTAATTCCTAACTTGTCATATGAACAGCTGTGAGAAACTTAAAAATGTGAGACTCACAAGAAGTTCTGTTTGATCGTGGTTACTATTTGTTGGGATTTCTAATTCTGAGCCCAGAATTGGAGGAAGTTTCTGGCAATATCTGTGCAGTTTCCTGCAGGGGTCTGTCCTGTCTGTGACATGGACTCCCTGCCCAGCACTTCACCAGTGTGGACTGGCCCCATGTGCTGTGACACCTGGGAGGCCACAGGGCCCCAGTGACCCACAGTGAGGCTGCAGTGACTGAGCTGCTCTCTGCCATGTGTGTGAGACACTGAGCACCAGAAACTCCCCACTCAGTGAAGCTACCTTATAATGAAAACTTTTCTAAGATTTTATACTGTAATTTTTAAATGTTTAGTTCATGTATTTACAATTCTGATTATTTGAGACCTTCAGAAATGGAAGACAAATGTGAGATCTTTTTCTCTAAGCAGCGAGTACCTGCTCTCTTCTTGCTCCAACAGACTGCGATATGTTGCTATCTCCTCCTCCAGCTTCATCCTCGTGTTCAGGAGAATTTCGTGCTCTCGAAGCTGTTTCTCAATTCCTCTTCTCACTTCCAACAACTCTTTCTCCAAGCATTCAATCTCACCTTCCAAATTTTGTAGCTGCATGTGGTACTGCTGCTCCGTGGCCCGCAGTGAACGTTCCAAACCCTTTTCCTGTGAAATTTAAGTCATATTTTAAGATTTGGAAAGTTTGTATGTAAAGATGTTACAGAGATACATGGCTTCATTAACAAACTGTGTATTTTTACATCAGTTCTTGTGAGATTATTCTTTAAGAACAGGAGTAAAACTTTCAAGGTAATACTTTGGCTGAGAAATTTTCTAGTGAAATCTGTGGTAATTTAAAATCAGATGAAAGTGTAGCCACGTCTTGCACAGCAATCCACTGCCTTGAGTTTACAGATCTCTGATTTTACAGTTAAACAATGTCCAGCTCAGTGCTGTATGAAGTGTCTGTGTGCTCTTGGAGCTTTTCTGTACTACTGAATTGAGCAGATGGCTGACATTTTATCACAAATGAATTGATAAATCTGGTTCACACATTAAAAAAAGGTGAAACATGCTGTGAATTGGTAAGGCAGAATGACCAGGAGCTTGGTGGGGGAGTATCATGCAAATATGTGCTTGGGAGGTGTGAAAACAGGACACCACGTGTGTCTGGAGTGGCAGATCCTGCTCCAGAACACGTGCTGGGTCAGTGTGTGAGCGAGGGCTCTGTGAGGAGCTGGAGCCCCCCAAATGAGAGATTTCTGCAGTATAGTGGCTGTGACTGTCACAGAAATTGACTGTGGGATAGTTTACATCAAGGAAAAGACTTCTTTTTTCTATGAGATTTCAAGTTTCATTTCTGACTCTTACCACAGCGTGGAGAGACTCGATTTCGACCTGCATGTGGTGCCACTGCCGTCGCGCTTCGCACAGTTCTGCTCTGGCTGCCTTTAGAGCTTCTGCATCTTTGTCCATTCTTTTACTTGTACCTTCTTCTGACTACAGGGGACATGCAAAAGATAACAATATTAAAAATATTCGAATAATAATAATTAATTGGCACATAAAAATGTCTGGTTGGAGTTTTTGTTAGAGTTGTATAAATGTGTGAAGGCTCACAGTGAGGAGTTAATATTCTCTGTACTATGTAGAGTGAAAGCCCTTATCCCACTGTATTTGATGGGAAGTGGTTGGCCACATCTCTATCCCTGGCACCTTTGTCCTAGAGGAATTCTCATACAAATTACCCAATTGTATTGAGACCTTACTCACCTCTGGAGTAAAGGGGCTTTGAGGAGGTGCACATGGTTCAAGCTTCCAAATTTGAATAAGGTGCTTTGATTTTAATGCATTTTTGATTTCAGGGTTTTGGGGTTTTTTGCTTTTATCCTGTTGATGATAGCTTTTTAAAACCACTCCTGATTATGTGTGGGGTCATTTTAGATTTAGACTTTGATTTTGATAGTATGTTCCTGCATGTAACTTCCAGAATCATTGTTTGGCTTATGGAAGTTCTTTTTCTTTTTTCATTCTGAGTTTCCCTGCAAGTGGTGAAGATGAGCTAAGCCCTTGAAACAGCACTTGCTCTTTTGCATATTTTACTGCTTTATGCAGGTTCTTATGATGACATTGACTTTAAGAAAATAATGTCTTTAATTCAGGTCTTATGAACTAAGGAAAATAAGGGTTTTGTTCCCCTGTACATACTGGCCTATTGCAACTTTACCAGATGATCGTTTTTGTGAAAATTCTAGATTTGTCTCATCCACAAGTGACCCCTCAATGTTCTTTGCTTCCCCTTTCTTGCCTGAGTACTGCAGAATTTGTATGACAGGATCAAACCAACGTGCACTGGCTGCTTTGTGCCAACACAAAGATAAACTTGGCTTCCCTGTCGGGTGTGCAGCTGCCGTGTGTCTGGCACTGCTGGTGGATCAGCCAAGCTGCAGCAGCGTCTGGCCTGTCCTTAAAACAAACCTCTGGGATTCCTGCAATACCTGACTACAAGGTGATAGAATACCTGATTCCCCTCTGAATATCTTTACATTTGGTGGCTCAAAATTGTTTTGCCATTTGATTTCAGCTGGGTTTAGAGCTGTTTGTATGTAAATCCCTAACAGCAGCATCGTGTGTTGGTAACATTTAATCAAGCTGTATGAGAGAACAACTGATATTTGCTGAAGAGCAAAACATAGTTTTTACTGTGAGCAATAGAAAATAGTTCTTGCAAAGGTACAGTGTATTTTACTAGAGAGCTAAAAATGGCAAAGATTGCTGTATATAAAAGGATTCTCTTCAGGATTCTTTTTTCCTCTGAGATAACTACATGGAGCTAGAGGTTACCCTGTTACAGCCTATGTCATCATCCCTTAAATCCCAGCAATAGCTCGGCTGCAGGGACAGAAAAGCATCCTGATGAATTACACAGCATTCGTTCAGCGTGAATCCATACCCTTGACAAAATCTATTTCCGATTCTTCTAGTTCACATCTTACTGCGGTAAAATCCACGTCCCTTCCCCGAAAATCTGCTGCATTGAAAGGAATTACTGTACCTCATAGAGGCTGCGGGAGGAACTGTACGGCCAGGGAATGGCTCCGTACTCTGCAAGGTGTGTGAGGAGGCATTACCTGCGTCCTTGCTGAGCTGACGGTCTTTATCTGATTTCGGGTGATGAGCGATTCATACTTTGCCCTGATCTCTCGGCGGAGCCGAGCCGGCTCCATCCTCCTCCTCCTCCTCCTCCCATCCTCCCCGGCTCCCGGCTCCGCTGCCGGCGGCGCGGGGCTGCGGCCGCGGGGCCGTTAAAGCGGCAGCGGCCCATTTTGGGGAGCGTGGGGGGCTCAGAGCCTGTCAGCCCGTCCTGGCAGCAGGTTAATGCAGCAAAGGATAGCACTAAAACAACTATTCCTAAATTATGCGCCGAAATGAATATATCAATGTCTTAATGGTTTTTGTTATGCTGTAACTGTGGGGTTTTGTAGCCTCAGAAATGTGAGGGTAAGAGAGAGAAAGCAAAGGATAAAGTTGCAGCTGCCCAGCATGAAGTGCTCGGGCAAGCGGACATGGAAAGACAGAGCCTCCCAGCAGCATAGCTGGGTTGCTGGCAATGTCCCTGCCAGGTGCCTCCACCATTGTTAGGGATGTCACGGAATTTCCATCCCTGAAGGTATTTGAGATTCAGTGAGGTGAAGCCTCGGGTGTCTGACCTGACCCACTGTTGAGGACTGTTCAATTTCAAAAACGAGCTGGGCTCCTGGGCATCCTCTTTTATGGGCAGAAACACAACAAGGAGGGAGAGGAACCAGCACTTCTGGTGGTGGGTAGTGCTGGTGCAACTTGTGGTAAGGGCTTTGGCTCCTCTTCTGCAGAGGGCAAAGTTCTGGTGAATGTACACTTCAGACACATCACTGCTGTCAGGAAAAGAGTCTGGGTTGTCTCTGGTGGTGTTTCAGAACCTGTGCCAGGTGTTGGTGTGCTCAGTACACATGACACACAATGTATGTGGGGTTCTTCCCCTTTCCTGACAGCTCCCAGGCAGGTCCAGCACAGGTTGTCTGGTGTGCTGTGCTTCTTCATTTCCACACTGGGATCTCACTGTGGGATCCCAATGATCTTGTCTGCTAAGAATGGCTCTTACCTATTTAATTTTACCTCTTGCTTATTTAATTTTTTTCAGTAGTGCACAATACCAGATATGCAGTAAAAAAAAAATTGGAATTTCAATAGAAATTTAAAATTTAACAAAGGGAGAAATGCATTTTCAGCTGTAAATGAGTGTATACATCAATCAAATGACAAAACAGGCAGTAAACTTTCACAAGTCACACATCTTTTTAGAAGTCAAAGTATTGTACCACTTAAAAGTCTCCTGGTGTAAAAAGGCTTCCCTGTTCTTGGCTGTGTCTTTTGGCACATGTGAAAGGATCCTGTGTGTGGATTTTCTTTTCCTTAGCTGACTGTCTTCCAGTTGACCTGGACTGAGATGGAAAGGTTTTGTTGTCCACTCTCTTTTCTACAAGTGTCTCAATTAACCTTGTTCTGTGTAGTTCTAAACCCAAAATACTGTCAGTGTTTGTCATTGATGGGATGAGAACAGTTGCATAAGAAAACAATTAGGAATCCATCAGACAAACACAAGGTATTGCACTTGGGATGGTACGAACTAATGCTTTCTTTTTCTATCTTTTTTTTCAGGTGTAAAAGGAACACCTACCTGTGAGATTCCTGAAGGCTAAAGGTAGGTGTAAGCAATTGCATCTTTCCCAGGACTTATGAAACTTTGAATTCTAACTGCTTTCAATGTTCATATTTTATTGCTGGCTCACCACACAGCTGGAGAGGGTCATGGAGAATAAAGGGACACTAATACCTTAAAGCTTGTTGAGTCCTTTTTATTAGGGATGAAAATTGGAAAATGAGATTAGAACAGCAAAATTATTTCATCTGTTGATTACTAAAGATTATAAAAAGGCAAATCTGATTAAATGTGTGCTTCATATTTCTGGTTATTGAACAGAGATTTGATCATATTTTTAAAGAACACCGTGGAAATCATAGAGGTAATGCTGATAGAGTGAAGCAGGAGATGTATTTTATGTCTGCAAGGAATGAAAGTGCCAACTTTTTCTTATCTAAAAGATTCTGAGTACAAAGCCAAATGTTTTATCACTTCATACAAAAGAATAAAATTATTTATCCATTTTGGCTTGGAGCGAATGGATCCTTTGCCACATCAGATTGTGCCTCATATCTTCTCTTCAACTTCCTTAACGTGGGATGCAACAACTTTTCCATCTACCACTTCTTCGACAATTGTCTTGATCTTTCTGGTTTTGGTTGGATCTAGACATCATGAACAAAACAAAAAAATATTTATCAATGTGTTAAAAATGACCAAAGCAGCACATGACCAGGTACCCCCTTTTCCTTTCCAATTGGCTTCTGATTTTAATGAACTCTGTGATGTAGTTAAACAGGTTAACATGTATTATTTGATTGGTAAGAATGACTTTAGAAACAAAATTTTATTCAATCAAGTTCTACCTACCTTGAGAAGAGTCCAGTGATTGTGTTTGAGATTTGGACCCTGTCAGGGATGAGCTTTCAAGTATGACTGCCTGTCCAGCGCCCCTAAAAGGGAATCAGAGACATGCACTATTGCAGGATGTTCGATAGGAACAGGATAAATTCCCTTTTCATGGTGACATTGATAGGTTATTTAAATAGTGAGCAGAATGGCTCACTCTCCTCAGTCACAGTGATATTTCAGATCACTGTATGTGCCTTACTGTTGCTTGGAGAATGTTCCGCTTATTTCACCTCTTTTTTTCCTGGAAAGGATTTTGCTACAGAAAATAAACCCAAGGAGATATTTTGTGTCAACCAGTTCCTTACACAAACTCTCCATCCAGCAGGCGCCGGTAAGTTTCAATCTCCATTTCCAGACGAGTCTTGATGTCTAGGAGCTGTTGGTACTCCGCGTTCTGGCGCTCCATGTCAGCCCTGACCTGGAAAAGCTGGGACTCCAGGTTCCCAATCTGCATTTGGATTTGTGACAGCTGAGCGCAGTAACCGCCTTCCGTTTCTGCTAAAGTGTCTTCCAGGGATTTTTTCTGTGTAAGGATATTAAATAATCTCTGGTTAAGGGAAAAAGAATCTCTTAACAAAACCAACTGAAGTAGTTTAAGGGAGTGAGCACAGCTGCATTACTCAGAAGGTTTTATTTTCTTTTTGAAAACACCGGTTTGAAAACTGTCCCTTGTCACTTCCCTAAATGTGATGTAAAAACTCATCTGCTTTGTGACATGCTCTTTGCAATCCAGTTAGATAATATTCCTGCTATTTAGGAACTAGAAGAATATAGGATTTAATTGGAAAGAAATGCAAATCCTCAATTCTATGGAATAGGATTAGGTCTGAAAAGACTTTTGAAGTTGCCGAATTGGCTCTGAGCAGTCAGCAGCTTCCCAGAACGTACCATGGCGAGCTGAGACTGCAGCTCTATCTCCAGGCTCTGGAGAGTCCTTTTCAAATCCGTGATCTCGCTCTTTCCTGACTGGAGCTGCTCAGTATGGGTGGAGATTTCCCTTTTCAGCTCCCCGCTCTGAAATGACAAGGAAGAATGGGGTGTAATTTTACTGTTCCAAGTACTGAACTCATTTTCCCGTGCCTTTTGCTGAGTTTGCTCTCTCTGGTTGTTACTTTTTCATTGAACCACGCCTCGGCCTCTTTACGGTTTTGCTCGGCAATGACTTCGTACTGTCCCCTCATATCATTCAGAAGCTTGGTCAGGTCAGTCCCTGGAGCAGCGTCCATTTCCACACTGACTTGGCCAAATTCACTGCTTTGGATGCCCTGAAGCTCCTGGAGAGATTGAAAATAAAGAGAGGGTTCTGTTAATAAAAGACAAAATAGTTATACCAAAATATGTGTAAAGAAATATATGTGATATAAATTCTGTTTCAACAAGGATCTGTGGATTGTTTGTCACGCTCTTTCACTTAGCAAACTCAAAAATTAACAGCAAACAAAACCTATAATGAAACCCAGGAACTCTCACTGGCTTAAGTAAGGGAGTAATTTGATGTTTCACAATTTCATGTGTCTTGTTATGAATTCACAAGGGAAAAAATTACCTCTTCATGATTCTTCTTGAGATAAGCCAGTTCTTCATTCAGGCTTTCAATCTGCATCTCCAGATCTGCCCTGGTCATGGTCAGCTCATCCAGGACTCTGCGCAGACCATTGATGTCAGCCTCCACACTCTGCCGAAGAGCCACTTCATTCTCATATCTATGCATAAAGGCATTAAATATTATTTTTTACATGGCCAGTGAGGTCAAATGCAAACTATTAATGTGTTTTATTTTAGCTTTAATTTGAAAACTTAATACACATAGTTATTGTAATACTGTTTAATAATTATACTACAAGTATTCTACAAGGAAAGAGATTTTTAGTACTAAAGAATTTTTTCCTTAAGGAGTTTTTATAACATTAAGATATCCTTACTTCAGTCTGAAGTCATCAGCAGCCAGTCTGGCATTATCAACTTGCAGAATGATCCTCGCGTTGTCAATGGTTGCATTGATGATCTAGGGTACAAACAGTGTTCACAGAATGAAGTTACAGCCCAAAGGCTTCATGGCTTTGTAATGGCTTTAAACTTGTGTTCTACAAGAGTTTGTAGAACTGCATTCCATCATTGCCTTCTCCTTTATTCAGATTAGACAAATCACTGTGTGACACAGCTACAGAACTGCTTTAATGTACAGGAAAAATTCACTACATGTCACCAGTGCAAGGTGACAGAGGTCACTGCAAGTGGCAGTACCAAAGGATAAATGTGCTCTTGGTTTCTGAAAGAAATTTGTTATTTTAATTAATACTATTAAGTGAGTTACAACTATAAAGATACATTAAATATATTGCTTTGCTACCTTGTTTCGAAGATCTTCAATAAGGGGGTAGAATTTACTGTAGTCATTCCCAGATCCAGGGGTGCCAGTGCCAGGGCCATTTTTCTCATACCATTCACGGATTTTGCGCTCCAGCTCGGTGTTGGCATCCTCCAGAGATCTCACTTTGTCCAGATACGCAGCCAGACGGTCATTGAGGTTCTGCATAGTCTCTTTTTTTGAGCCAGAAAGAATGCCACTATCCCCAGCGCCAGCAGGGCCAAACCCACCTCCAAAACCAGTTCCTAAACCACCACCAAAGCCACTTCCAAAAGCAGCACCTGAACTGCTGCCAAAACCACTTCCCAAACCTCCCCCAAACCCACTGCCTAAGCCACTTCCATAGCTACCACCCAAACCGCCTCCAAAGCTTCCACCAAAGCCACTGCTTAAGCTGCTCCCAAGTCCTGCACCTGAGCTGCCCCCAAAGCCCACACCAAAGCCAGAGCTTGAACCCAACAGAGAAGCTGCACCAAACCCTCCACCAGACCCCCCACCAAAGCCAAGCCCACTGCCAGCAAAGCCTCCTCCACCACTGGAACTGGACATCCTCAGAGATCCCCCTCCAAATCCGCTCCGAGAGGAGAACTGCCGGGACCCGCCGCTTGTGCGCACGGAAAGGGCCATGGTGCTCGAGGTGCCCGGATCTGCCCCGTGGAGGATACAACAGAGAGCAGGGCAGAGCAGGAGCAGGGTCAGCTTTATAGAGACAGCAGTGGGTGTTTCAGGAGGAGTCCCCACCTCCTGGGGAGAGCTTCCACTCTCTCTCCCTCCTGTTTGGAGGGGGTGTCAGTTTAGTATGTTCTGACCAACCGAAATGATATGTGCCAGCCAAAATTGCCAATGGGAGTGGAAATCTGGTGCCCTCCAGGTATTTGTATGAGGGGAAATGGGTGGAGTGGAGCTGAGACATCATGATTGTGTTCTGCCATGTGCAATGGAGCATAAAAAGCTCTTTTCGCATTTAAATCCTTCCTAAATAATTGTTTTGTCATTGCAGATTCAGTGCTTCCTGCATTGGGGGCTGTTCTTACAGGAGTTTGCTAAGTCAGCAGAGTGATCCCTTTGATCCCTGCTCAGTCTGTGTGGCAGGAATGTCTTTTCATAATGCCCTTCAGCCAGGAGCCTTTGCTGGATTAGTGCTCCTGGATGCTTGATAAAAAGTAAGAAAAGTGACCATCAGGTGTCCGAGGGCACATGGATGTTCAGTGAGCTGCAGGGTGATAATTAATATGAAAATATAAATATACCAAGTGGGATTTGGAATTGGATTTATGCCCTAACCCTTTCATCACTGAAATACCTCAGAGTGATATGCTTATAGTCTATAGCATATAGTCTATAGCATATAAGAGTTTGTACTTTGGAGCTGGGAACTGACCATTCTGTCTGCTAAATAGTTTGCTGTTATCTCAAAATAAGAAATCTGATTTCTGTATTTGGTACTTTTTAAAATACAAATCTGAAGATCAAATGTAGCACTTCTGGGTGCAGGTTTGGGCATGGGAACCCTCCCAAGCCAGTATTATTTTTCTTTTGAAGTAATTTTGATAAATGGAAAATCGTTTTTCCTTTGTCCTGGCTTAATTATATCATTGGATTTGTCAACTGAAATGTGTTAATTTTTGATTTATCCGCACTCAGGAGCATGGGGTGCTTTAGGGGCAGAAAAGAGCGGAAGATCAAAGGTGTAAGTAAAGCATTTGTGTGGAAATGAACTGATAGCCTGGTCTCAGTGACTCGGGGCAGTGAAAGCAGAGGATTAGTTCTTTGGCAGCTGTTTATGTACACTACATAGCTCTGGACAGGTGAGGTTTCATAGGGAAGAGCTTTGTGTGTTTATGTTCTCAAGACGAAAATGTAAACTCCTGGGACTGAGAATCCAGGTGTGGCACAGGGGCCTCCGTATGGGACATGGAACATTATTGGCACAGAAAGGTTTGAGAGAGAGGGAGATAATTTCAAATATATTTTTATCCATAAAATATCTTGGCTTGCCATAGTCATTCCCAGATTGTGAAAAATATCAAATAGGCTTCTCCAATTTATTTTTTCATGTTAATATATTATGAAAAGCAAATTGACACTTCTTATTTATTTGAAAATCAGGTTTTAATGAAGTGAAACTGCTTTATGTTTGAGTGGGAGTTCCCATTCAGAAAAGCTGTGCTGAATTGATGCCTTAATGCATTTTGAAAACCTAATACTTCCATTTTTATCTGTGTTGGAAGCAATTATACATTCATACCAGGCTGATTTGATTTTTTTCCATCAGGGTACTCAGTCACTATAAGTAAACCTAAAGTCTTCTATGCTGTGACTTACAGATTTTTATTAATGCTCCCCCATAAAAACAACAACAACAACAACAGATTTGAGATTTTGGCATTTTTTATTCTTTCTGGGGTTCAGAGTGAATTAGATCAGATTCTTTATAAACATTTTCATTTTGGCATCAGCTCCAGGGAACTCAGAGGCATCTTTTCTGCTGGTGCCATTTACATCTTCTCTTCAACCTCTCTGACCTCAGAGGAGACAATCTTGCCATCAACCACCTCCTCAACTATTGTCTTGATCTTCTTAAACTTACTTGATTCTGTTAAGGAAATTGAAAAGAGAAGTAATTTAATGCAGTGTACACTGACAGAGTAATATTGCTGCTACATGAGGAAATACCAAAAAGCATCTTCAATCCACAGGTCCTGGAGGTAAACTTTTGCAGTGTGTGGGGTGTGGCTTCTCTTTTGGATATTGAGTATGTTGCCCATAGACTGTAGTGGATACTGGATTCAGTAACTCTCTAGCACTCTTGATAGTTTTGCTTCAGTTTAGCACAGACTTGTAGACGTAAAACCTTGGAATAGACTTACACCAAATTGGAAATTTTTGCTATGAAACTGGATATGTTACTTGGAAGGCTCAGTCTCCCTGTGCAGCTAGCAGGGAGAAGCAGATGCCTCTGCAGTTCTTCAGAGGGGAATTCAGTAGCTCTCTGTTGTTCTCTTGGATCTCTGAGGACTCACAGAATGAGTAGGGTGAGTCTGTGATTTTATACTGGGCACTTGAATTGTATATATACACCCAGGTTTGTGTAGTCTTCATAGAGTAACCAAACAGTTGAATTCTTTCCTGATATGAGATTCCACTAGCTGATTATTTGCTCTGAAGCTGTTGTTTTATATCAGGCTACTTCATTCCATAACATTTCAACAGGCCACCATCAAAGCAGAAAGAAGTTGGTGGGACATACCTTTTTCAGTGTCTACTACTGTTGGTATCTCTTCTAAATACCTGTTCAAATTGTAAATTAGAAAATGTAAATATATGGCAACTCATGTATTGAACATCCTTGTGCATTTCCTATGTGTTTGATCAGGACAGCTAATCCCCTTTCATCAAGACATCGAATCAGAAGATAACTCAGTAAAACAAGTTCTCTCAGTTGAAGTGAAACTTGCTAAGCATAAGCTGTAGGTACAGTTAATCTGCAGACTCATCTCTGCAGTGCCAGGACTTCAGGTCACACAGGTACACCCCATCTAGTTCCTGAGCCAGAACAGCTGAACAGGTAGAATTTGGGGGGAATTTCCACTTTCTGCTTAACCCACACAGACAAGTTGATCAAAAACTGCATTACTGGTGTTCCTGGCATGTGAACATCTACCCAACTCCCTAGCTCACAGAGTGACAGTCTGTAGGCTGGGAGAGCCATCTCAAAATTCCACAGCAGCTTCAGTAGCCCAGCCTGAAGGGCAGCCTGCTCTGATTCTGTGGTTGAGAACTGGACAATGGGTTTCCCCACCCCAAAGCAGTTGGAGAGAGGTAGATTTGACACAAAACCCAAACCAACATGCAAAGGCATGTGTGTGCTCACCCGCTTTCCTCTCCCTCCAGCAGCCGGCGGTATGTGGCGATCTCCATCTCCAAGCGAGTCTTGACATCCAGCAGGATGCTGTACTCATTGTTCTGAGCCTCCATGTCAGCTCGGAGCTGCCTCAGCTGAGCCTCCAGACTGGAAATTGCTCCCTGTATATGGTCAAGCTGGTAACTGTACCGTGCTTCCGTTTCAGCCACAGAGCCTTCCAGGGTCTGTTTCTATAGTGCATGGGAAGAACAGTGACATGTTATTCAGAGGATACATTTTTCAAAATAACATTTTGATTGTAAAGCCCCTCATTCCTCTATTTATCTTTTTATCCTCTATTTATTACACCTCTGTGTAACTCTCTACTATCCACAGTCCTTATTTTGCTTTTTTGTTACTTACCATGGTCAGCAGGGACTGTAATTCCAGCTCCAGGTTCTGGAAGATCTGCCTTTGTTCTGTGATCTCTTTCCTCTGCACCTCCAGCCGCTCAACATTGAGGGCGACTTCCTGGTTCAGTTCTGCTGTCTGGAATGGAGAATGGAGGAACTGTGAACTGCAGCCAGGCATGAACGAGGCTCTTGCTGGTGTTTAAGCAGCTGACTTTACCTGCTTTTCAAAATGTTCTTTGGCTTCTTGGCGGTTCTTTTCTGCCATTTCTTCATATTGCTTTCTCATGTTTTCCATAATAGCCGCGAGATCGATGCCGGGAGCAGCATCCACCGCCACGTTCACAGAGCCGCTCGCCTCTTTGCGCAGCCTGTCACGGTCCTGCAGCAATGGGACTGTGTTAGCACCAGCTGCAGGAGCTGTCACTCCTGGGCATGGGACACAAACTCAACATCTACACACACAGGACTAATCCTCAATAGTGCCTTGGGGCAAGACAACTTAATCACTTTGTAAATACTGTTTACTGCACCTCATCTTAGAACAGTTCACCTACTTGATAGCAATAAATGTTGTATCATAGATAAATGTATCATAAAAATTATTTCCTCAGAACCGGATCTGTGGAATGAGGGCAGAAGTCATGGCTCCCATTTGTGTACTTTTTGGGATAGCAATTCCTGAACCATAAGTTTTTCTTAGAGAAAACCTTTACTCCTTCATTCCTGGAATGGAGGAGTGTTCAGCCTTTGATCCCTGACAGCTTGAATGTCCCTTAGGGTCACACGTGGTTATGCTGCTTTGAGGAAGGATAGAAATGCTTCCTAGTGAGGTTGTTTGTGTTTGCCACTCAAAGCCCCTCTCCCTGGCAGTGGTCAGTTGTTCTCACCTCTTCATGGTTCTTCCTAAGGAAAACAAGTTCCTCGGTTATGTTCTCAATCTGGGACTCCAGGTCAGCTTTGGTCAGGGTCAGGTCGTCACGGACATGGAGCAGTCCGGTGATGTCACTCTCCACACTCTGCCTGAGCAGGTGTTCATTCTCAAACCTGTACAATACAGTGCTTTTTGTCATCACTGGAATGCAACAGTCATTGTGAAATTTTCATTAAAGTTGGAAAATGTTCACTTCTTGGCAGGGATTCCAGTAAGTGGAAGCTTTTCTAAATAAGAGGAGCATGAAAGAGAATTGATATAAAATCATGAAACTTACTTCAGCCTAAAGTCATCAGCAGCCAGCTTGGCATTGTCGATCTGCAGGACAAGTCTGGAATTTTCCATCTGGGCAGCAGAAATCTAAAGGGAATGGTGGACAAGCAATGAAACTTTGCACAGAAATTCACACTTGATCCTTTCCTGGGAATGAATTCTGTAAGTGGGCTTCATCCTCCTTCACTTCACCTGTCTGTTGGTCAGCTGGCTTTAAGCTAAGTTCCATCTGAAGTGCATGAAAGGAATTAGGGATGTCCAAAAGACAAATTGTCCTGCCATAAAATAAGTGCATTGAATAGTTAGGATGAGCTGTTCTCTGAAGGGATCTGCTTTTAAATGTTGGGAAGTAGAACGGATAAAAAATAAAAAAGACTGAAGGAAGTTCTGGAAACATGATTTGACAAACCTGTCAGTTGATTGTTGGGAATATTTCATTGTTTCCAGTGGTAATTTACTATTTTAAGTAGTGGTCTTTAATTTTTTTCTGAGTGCTTGCCCTTCTTTTCTAATAAACCACTTTGAAATAGACTGTTGCTAAACTATATTGAAATATGTAGATTACCATTAGTACTTTCTCTAATTAAAGCAACCTAAGGCAAATACTATAGAACTAGTTAATTTTGAGTCACAGATTTTTCAGGTATGAGATTACTCACAACTGCAGGCATATATCTGGTATTACAAATGATCAAAAATCTGTCGCTAGTAGCTGATCAAAAATAAACTTTTTTTTCCCAGCTAGGCCAATTACAATTTGGAAAAGTGCATTTTCTACAACAGGTTATTCTCAATCTCACTGATAATTGCAACTCCTATATTTATGGCAGGCTCTATGATCTCTTACCTTATTTCGGAGTTCATCAATTGTTTTGAAGTAGGAGCTGTAGTCCTGCCCTACGCTTATGGTGTTCTTTTCATACCATTCCCTGATCTGCCTCTCAATCAGGGAGTTTGACTTCTCCAGTGAGCGCACCCTCTCCAGGTACGCAGCCAAGCGATCGTTCAGGTTTTGCATCGTTGATTTTTCGTTGCCAGCGAGCAGCACATCGCTCCCAGTGATGCTGAGCTGGAGGCTCCCTCCGAGGCCTTGGCCAGAGCTGGTGCTGGTGGATATGCGGGTGCCAAAGCCCCCGGCGCCCCCATAGACACTGGGTGCCTGGATCTTCTGCATGGACATTTTCCTGGTGGTCAGACTACTGACACTGGGTGCAGGGGGCTGGACACGGCTGCTCGTACTCCACTGGATGCTGCGGGTGGAGAACGCCATTTGTGCTCTTGGTCTTCTGGGCTGAAGCAGGTAAATCAGCAGAGATTGAGACGCCAGCGAGGAGCTGAGTGTGCACTGTGCACCTTTATACAGCTCCAAGAGGAAGCACAGTGGCTGGAAACCCCACCTATGTTGACGCAGAGTGTCGCTGGTATCAGCACAAAGAGCACACAGGATATTGCCCCCCCCCTCCCCATAATTTGAAGGGGTTCTCATCTGTTCATCTGTGTTTGAGGAACACTCCCTGGGTAGTTTGCTTGCTTTGTTATTTTGTATAACAGATAAACAAAAAATGATCTGTTGAATCATTTATAACCATGTACCTGCAGCTAACCCTCTCTTGTAGCCCTTTGGAACAAATGCGTAGGTTCTTAGCCCCCTGTGCAGTGCATGAATTTAAAATGAGAGTTGCCTATATGTGACAAGAGGCTTAAAATATTTATATTTCTGTTGAGTAAACAATAACTTGGGCCTCAGGACAGTCTAGAACAGTGTATAAATTATTAGAAAGGAGGCAGCTGTACTACCATGTGAATTCATTTCATAGTAAGCACAAACCAACACCTGCACTGCCAGTGAAGAGAGGAGGCTGTTGCCATCAGCTTGGATTGAATATGCATTCATCTGGTATAAGAAAACCCTTGCAAGTGGAATTTGAACTTTCAGTACAGCTGAGATTAAGTGGAAAGGGTATTTCTTTGTCCTTAAGTAAGGTAGGAGGAATGAGAATATTGGAAACCTTCAAAGCCCACCGTGTTTCACATGAGAGATGCTGAGGTCCATAGAGTGGAAGAGTTGAGTTCCAGCTTCCAGCAGAACGAGCCTCCAGCCCTCCAGTGTGGTTGAAGTTGAAGCAAAACAAGTTTCCCTCCTGCCTTATCAGAGACCACCAGCTAACAAGTGCCATACTGGGGAGTCTGTCCCCAACCCAGGGGCTGTGGTCATTAACAGGAAACCAGCTGCCTTTCTATGACATGAAGAGACTCAACCATCCTACTGCTGATCATGTGGAGGATGCTCCTGGGCTGACTGTGCTGTACACTTGTTACAGAAAGTGCATGGAGAATTTGTAAAGCAAGGGAAGAACCTGATTGCTGAGGGGTTGTTAGTGCTGCAAGAGAGTGGGTGGCAGGTGTGTGTTGGGACAGTGTGGAGGTGCAGCTCCTGGGGCGTTGCACTGACACTGCTTTATGTGTGTTACTGATGTTGTCAGGTAGAACAATGAACACACATGGCTTGTGTTAGTGAGAGCAGCTGCTGTATGTACTGATCTCCCAGCTTGGGGCAAGGAAATTGGTGAGACATGGAGCTTTGGATGCATTGAACTGTGTATTGGAGGCACCTTCAGCATTCTGAGAGCATCCAACCCAGAACAGTTGGGTATTAGGGGATACCCAATATATTAGGAATCAGTACTGCCAAGTCTTTAAGTTACTGTGCTAGGGAATAGTCTAACTGGTCTTGGCTCAAGGTAGAGCGTTAAACTCTTGTACTTGGCTGTTCTGGAAACACAGCTTTCAAACCAAACAATCTGTGCAGGAGAGGATTTTTCTTTCTAAGAGGATGCTGTGGAGTGTCTTTGGACCTTGAACTTCTTTGGGTGTAACTTGTAATAAAAAAGCCTTTATGAGATGTGAAACCAAAGTACACTGGCCATGACATTTAGTGTGTCTCTGCAGAGACTAAGGGTGGGTTGTCTTTTGTCCACTGAAATGATTCAGGCTGAGTAAGAAATGCTCATTTTAGTAGAGCAGAGTCTACACCTTTAGACTTAAAGAGGAGTACAGAAGAGATCCTGCTGGTCTTACATCCCTTGGCTCTGTATCTCACTGCCTAGATCTCTGCAGGATTGTGTGGCAGTCTATTTAAGAGCAAACATTCTTCTTTGTCTTCTTAGTATTAAAATTACTTTCCATGTTTCCTGGGTGATATTTTTTCTAAACATCATTTGGAGGTTCTTTTTTTTTGTAATTTAGTGACCAAATGAAAAAAGAAGTCAGTGGTCTGAATTAAGGTGAGCATTAGGCTTAAGTCAGACATTTGCCTTGTGTTAGGTCTCTGCTGCTTTTGTTCAAGCTGAACCTCCAGCAATTATTTTCCTCTAGACTATTCAGCTGAAGCATCCAAGATGATGATCACAAGAGGAAGCAAGGAGCAATGGCATCCTGCAAAACTCAATGTGAAAAGATAAAAGGCTGAATTTTCTTAGTGTCCTTTTTATTCTCATCCCTCATTTGTTTACTGATCATTTCTCTGGTCTTATCATTTTATATATGCTTGTATCCTCCCCAAAAAGCTAGAATACTGCTAGGATCAGGATAGATTCACATCACAGGTGGGGTTTGCTCCTGGTTTTGGTTCAGTACACTTTTTTCCATGTAGCTTTCCTGAAGCTGCAGCCATGGCAGTGAGGGGAGGGCAAGGCCCCAGCCAGGCTGGAGGGTGAGGGGCTCCTCAGGGTGTCAGTTGGGAGTGGCCTCAGTGTCCTCCACCCCTGGACTATGCCCAGGAATTATCTGCAAGAACATGGGCTGCCTCATTTTTATTTATTTATTTTTTTATTGCTTCTAAGAGTAAGTTACCTAAATAGATGTTGGGCAACCTAAAAAATCCATTGTCCAGTACTGCAGTTTTGGTCAGCATTGAGGAAGTGCTGTAGTAGTTTGCTGGTGGTTAGCTCAGCAGAGCAGTTTCAGCTCCAGACTCAGCTGTGGGAGCTGTAGAGGACAGTCTGTGGCTTCACAGGTAGCACTTCCCTTCAGTGACATGCTTGGTCAGAGTGGATTGCCTATAGGCATAATAAAACATTTATGGCAATGTTAATGATTTGTTTGATTTCATGAAGAAATGTCACCTGTGTGACAGAAGTTTAATGTGCATTAGAGGGCCATGGAGATAAGTTCTGCAGGGCTCTGATAATGTGGGTGCCATTCCATCTGACTCACCAGTGCTAACCAGCCATGGGCAACCAGTCTGGAGAGTTCAAAGAAAAAAAGACACACCCAGCTGTGGGTCTGCGTTTTTGCTGCCTTTAGGTGGAACAGATGCTTTTCTTTTGGCTGACATACAGACTGAAATAAAGCAAAATCTTCTAGTTCAGTCTGTAGAGATGATCCATTCTAGGAGTGAAATCCAACACCCCTTTGTTGGTCCCTGTGTTGGGGTTTAGTATCATAAGAGTTTGATTCTGAAAGATCTACACTACAGTCCTGAAAGGACATTGCTGTGCAAAGTGCATTCAAGAGAGATGCATTCCATTTTCAGTTCCAGCCTTATTCCAGTATTCAGTATTTCTGGGTCTGAGATATTCCCCTCCTTCTTTTCTTAACTACCTTTCCATCTCCTGTTAATGCTAATGCTCATGAAGCCTGCTCTCTCCAAAAAGCAAAGCAAGGTATTTTGTGCTTTGCTGAATGGGATCAGAGGAGAGAAAGTTCTGGATGATGCCACCAACTCAGCTGGATTCACCTAAGCCCTGAACATTTGCAGCTCAAGATCTTACACTGTCTGCCACAGGTATTTTTTCCCCTCATTTCCCTCTCCTTTTTATGTTTTGTCCAATGAAAATATCTCAGTCATCAAACCACTGGCATCTTATTTCTTTCTGCTTGGAGCTTTGACCAGAGGGGTAAGTTAAAACATTACATATTTATGGTACTTAGAGAGTTGTTCCAGCTCCTGGAGTGGTGTGTGAGGCAGTGTGTGGGTTCCATCCCTCCCCAGCCACAGGTGGAAAATGAAAGTCAGGAGCTGCATTTCCTGTCTCAGCTGCTCTCCTCGAACAGAATCAGATCTCAGTGCCAACAAAAACAGCTCCAGGCCACACAAACGAACCTTCTCTTTTTTCTTCCTTAAAAGTGCCATTAAGATCAGCTCTCACACAGGACTGCTTGCAGATCTCTCTCCCTTGGAAAAACCCTGTGCAACTGAAGTGTCAAGGGAAGGAGAAAATCAGTGAACTGGAGAGAATTTCAGCCTACTGACCCTCAGTTCCATAATGCTGGAGTAGTTCAGTACCCATGAAAAATATTGCATATTTCTGTGATTCAGGAGGCAAATACAATTTTCACGGCCCTGTGCAAATAGGTACACACTGATTGTACACTGTAAAAGATACGTACAACCACACTGTATTGCATGTGTTCATATCTGAGTAGGCTTTTTGCTTACTTTAAAAAAAATTCTTGTGGTTCTGGGGATCTCATTTGTGTCACACCTGGAGTCCCAAATCAGAAAAAGACCTCAATTTTTCCCCAGGGTAAAATTGCACTCATAATGCCAGGAGGTGCCTGGGCAGAGGCACAGCTGCAGCTTCTTGTTTGGGGACTGCTCTGGAATATCATCCTTTCATTGCATCCCAGCGATCCCACGGCATCCCCACGCCTGGGATTTGTATAACCAGGAGCAAACTATGGCCTGCTTGGGACCCAAAATACCCTCCCAGCATCAAGACCTGTGTCAGGAAAGCAGATACCAAAAAAGCAAAATAAAAGAAACAGGCCAAAAATCCGTCTCCATGCTCCCCTGGAGCAAGTCTGGCACTGTTAGTAGCATTCATTGCACAAATACTGCGGCAGAAATTTCCAGGTAGTTTCCAGGTGATGCCCTATGTGTCTGTTATTGTTCTGGCTTTTTTTGTCTTTAGCAAAAAAAGGACTATGAATGACCAAAGACTAACATTTATAATTTGTAGCAAAATTTGATTTTATGTAGAAACAAGCCATGTTTTGCATTTGGATAAAGATTTAAATGAATTAAAGCTAAAAATTAAAAAGCACAATGCTGCAACATCTAGTCACTTGTTGAAGACCTCACTTTTAAAGTGGTTAAGTTTGCACAATTTGTACTTTTTTTTCCCCTTTTTTCCCCTTTTTTTTTTTTACTAAACAGTTTTTTTTCCTTCTTTTATAAACCAGAAAAACTAAACAACAGATAAATTTTCCCTACCTTGAGCTAGTGCTGCAGATAGGGTTGACAAAGCTGTACAGCGCAATCAAACATACTTACATCTTATCTCATTGTACAGGTACAGCCATAATCAAGCACAAAGATCTTCCACAAGTTATTTTCAATAAAGTTGTACAAAATAATACATTTTACGGTCTGTACAAGACTAGTTGTTCCCCAGCCGCAGTAGCCCCCGGAGGAGCGGCAGGGGCAGGGACAGGCAGCGGGCTCCGTGCGGATCTACCTGGTTGTCACTAGAGGCCACCACCGGCCTTCGGAACGGAGCTGCCTCCAGCCCTCCCCGTGCTGAGCGCCGCGGGAGAATCCGTGCGGAACTTGAACGAGAGAATAAAACTTACGGATTACATAAGAAACTTTCTCATATTATCCACTTTCCTGGCCCTGTATCCACAGGAAATTTAGTTGCATCGCTTGTGGCCAAACGTTTAGAGGAATATTTTTCTTCAGAGCCACCAGCCATAATTCAGTGCTGTTTGTATGGAGTGGGTTTGGAAGCAATGGCAAGAAGAATGGACTATCTTTCTAAATTCTGACATGTGAGGACAGGGAGTGTTCATTATCCTTTTGAATTACACCCTTTTATATGACTGATGCTTGAGTATCTCACTTTTTAAGCAGTGACAGGCTGTAGACATTAAAGAAAAGGTTTATTTGGTTGTGGTTTTAAGGTTTTTGTTCTCCACAGTAACAGAGGATACATTCTCAGAATGTCTTGAAACTATCTCTTGTGAGATTAACCTGGAAGCAGAGCCTGGGTGCTGGAATGGCTTTCAAAAATTACTCATTTTTCTCATTAATAGGACATAAGAATGTGTTCTCTTTCCTGCACAGGTAACTTTATGATCACAATTTCTGTTTGCTTGCAACAACGTTACAGATTTCCTGCTTTGAAATTGTTCTGGCAAGAGTCACTCCCAGTTTTTTGTTTGATGCATTTGATCTTCTATTTTCTCATAGGTTGTTTTGAGGGTGCAGAGCTGAGCCAAAGCTGGTACTTCTCTAAAGGCAGCACACCTTTAACTTCTGTTCTAAGGAAGAACTGTAGTTTGTAGCTACTTCATCATGTTTGTTTCTCCATTTCCCTGCCTGCTCCAGCTAATTATGCCTCTTAATTGAAACACATTTTTCCAAATTATATTCCTCATTTTTGTTGCTTTCTATAGAGCCTAATTACAGCCCGTCACATCTACTCTTTTGGACTTGTCCTTAGGACACTGGAAAGCCAAAAAATTTACCCCTGAAGTCTATATAGTTATTGAAAGTGTCTTTACCACAGCCGGTGTTATGATTTTATGCCTTTAAGCTTCTGATGCATATTCAGACATTCAAAAAGCAAATTAACATGTCCAGAAGAAGCAGCCCTGCACCTGCCTCACCATTAGGTCATGTCTCACACTGGGAGCTCCTGCCATAGGGACACTCCAAACTGTCCAACATTGACACTTCTGTTTCATGGAATATTTTTGCAGACAATTGGTTTGAGCCAGTCCTAGGCCAGAGGCTCAAGTAGGTAATTTCCATATAGTCACACAATTAAGGATATCATAAAAGTACAGCTTGAAAAAAATAAAAATTTTTACAGAGGGAGGAATGGTGAGGAAACAACAGATGGTAAAACTAAGTTGGGATTTCACCAAGCCAAACATTCAGGTAGAGTCAATAATTAAGATGCTTTTGTGGTATAATGCAGGACATGGGGGGATAGGGGGTGCAGCCTCTCCAGCATTATTCTTTTCTTACTTCCCTGTTTATAGATTCGTCCTTTTTCTAAATGATTCATACACAGGAACAGGCATCTCCTAGCAAAACTTTAGAAACCTTTATAGGTCAGGGTGTGGACATTGTGAAATGTTTTACCGGCTCTTCTACCTATTCTCTCTGCTTCAATAAACCATAGAACCCGTGGGTTTAGCAGTGCTACAAAGGCGAGATTTCTTTTCTTCTCTTTCTGAAATGACTTTGTTAATTTTGCATCCGCATTAACCAGGAAGGCAGAAAGCAAAAATTTTCATTGTACAGATGTGGGTGTTGATAAATAAGGCTGAACCCCAGCAATGTGGGGCCAGCTCCCCAGAAGAATGTGTGATTAATAGCACAAACCATGACTGCATTACCTCATCGCACACTTCTTCCAGGGGATCAACACTTCACTTACCAAAGCTGCCTATTGTAATACACCTTAATAAGTTTTAACATTTCTACAAGTGAAATGAGCTGTGACTCATGCCCAGGCTGGAGTGCAGTCAAGGCTCTTGGAAATCATGCTGAGGATTATTCCGTGCAGGACTGCCTTAAATGGCAGGTGAAACTGCAAGGAGCCAGCTGTGAATGCTGATGGTTTCAGCCTCCTTTTATAGGCTGAGTTCCTGTATCTTGTTGGTTTGCAGAGGTATTGTTGCATCATTCACTTAGACTGAGAAATGCTGTTCTCTCCTGCTCATGTTTCTTTGTTATCCTTTTCCATTTATGGGAAATAGAATTTATTCACTTGGAGGGTGTTGTTTTTAATAATACTTCATATTTTTCAAATTGCACTTTCTTTGTGGCTGGGTTTGTCACTTTCTTGGTGTAGAAATGGCACTTCTTTGTGTATGGAATACTGAAGGAGAACAAATATGAGCTGGCAGAGTTCAATCAGTTTCAATACAATGAATTAACAAAGTAATTTTTCAAGCCATACATCATCACAGTCCTGAACATTTCCTTCCCTTCAAGCCACTGCTCTGAAATCAGAAGCAGCATTACCTGTGCTCTTAAAGTCTCCCAAATACTACAAAGCTGCCAGAGCTGCCAGCACTAGGTTCTGTGCAGGGCTCATTTCAGTCAGGCTGTTGGCACAGGTGCATTGAAGAACATCATCAGAGTAGGTGCAGGGTCCTGACCAGCCATAAACACTTGGAATGAATGGAGGGCATTATCTCTTCAGAGCCATCAGACACTGACAGGATTGCTGTGAGTGGGGAATGGCTCTTCAGGAAGTTGTATTATCTAATAGCTGGGCTAAGTAGAAGCTGTGAAGTGATGGATTCTAATTTAGTGGCTCTCAGTGACTTTCTTTGCAGCCTTGAGCGAGTTGTGTCATCTCTTTTTCCAATTTCTCAGGCAATAAAATGGGAATGATAATACTGCCCCCATTCATTATCTCCCTGACTTCATCTCTCAGTGTGGTGTGAGAATGTGATGTTAACAGTGCATGCAAGTGGTAAATATTAGCATCATTATTTATTATTTAGGGTGCAGACCCACCCTAAATACATTTAGGAATGCATAGTTTATCTACCAGAGCACAAATTCAGAGGTAATGAGTAACCACCAGACACAGGGCACACGTCTGGTGACACGGTGTCACAAGCTGTTCAACAGAAAGGAGATCTGCAGTTCTACAGAGCATTCTGCAGCTGTGAAAGATTCTCCAGAAATCAGCAATTTTTTCCAGAAACAAACAGAATGTGGTATAACACCTATTTGTATGTTTAAAGACTAATAGATATACTCCACTTAGTAAAAGACGCTTGAATGGCTGTGTTGGAGCCATCGGTGCATGATGGTGTCAGTAATGGAGTGAGCTGTGAGCTGTACTGCTCTGACCTGTACAGAGTGCAGCAGCACAGGTGTAAGAGAAGGTTAAAATCATCAGAGTGGTGGAGTGGTGTGGGAATTCTGCTCCCTCTCAGCAGAGGAGAACTGAAATTCTGCTGCCTCTTAGCAGGAATTCTGCTGCCTCTTCTCCAGCACCTCTCAGACCACAGCTGAGTGTGACACAGGGCACGGGGAGCACATCTCACCTCTGCATGAGGGGACACCAGGGCAGAGTAAAGCCAGAGCATTGCTCAGGAATGTGAAATAAAGACAGGTGTGTTCCATAAGGCACTTCAATTATTTGTTTTTCCTTCTTCTTTCTTTCTTGTAGTTCAGCACAATAACCCAGCACAAAGCACATACTTTCCTTTGATGTAGAAATAAGGGGCTACTTAGAAGTTTTTATAATTATTTGTGTCACAGCGATGTGGCTCTGCTATGTAAATCTGATAAATGAACATATCTTTAAATAACACAGAAAATTGTTCAAGAAGACCTGGGCACACTTTGTCCAGATGCTGCAAACACCAGGTCTGGCTTGTTAGATCTGGTAAGCCATAAGGAAGGACACTCTTAATTAGCCAGGAGTTACTAATCCTGTATTACAAGTTTTACCCAGTTTAAAGAAACCATTAGGTAATCCATCCAATGCTTTTGGGATCTCTTTGTGCAACAAGGGTGGAGAGTTGGGGTGCGGGGGGCAAAGGGGGATCGGGATCTGGTTGGAACATGCCAGTAGCAGAACATCATACCACAGAAGTGGACTTTGTTCAGTTTAATCTGCATTTCCTTTGAGATTTCCCCTTTCCTTTGTGAGCCCTGTTTCAAAGCAAGGCAGGTAACAGGAGCCCTTTTGTGAGAGTCCACGGTGCGTGGGGATGACAGGACATGATGACAATGTCACTCATGAATGCGAGACTGCCCTGGACACGAAGACTTTGGAATGCAAATCCCTGACACACTCATTATGTTCCATTTGGTCTCTCTTCCTTCTGCCTTACACTCTTCCTCATTTAAACATCCTAATGGTATTTCTCTTTTGCTTGCCCAGATTTTATCTTTGCATAGCTCTATTGCTGTCAGGGTCTGCTGCTGACTCGGGCAGTGGGCTGAGCTGAGAAAGGGAGGAAGCCTGAGTTTGGCTGAGGCTGACAGCTCTCCCTGATGTTAGCATGCACTGTAAGCACCAGTCTGGCCTGACTGCAGAACCTTCTGACAGAGACAGTGAACATTAATTTGAGACCAAATAACTCAGATAGTTTTTTGAATTACCTGGGTCATCAAGAAAGAATGAGTGTCTGGAAAAGTACTTACAGGCTCTGAGGGAAAATGTGTAAAGGCAGTGCTAGAAAATTTCTCTCAAACTGAAGAATAAAGAAATGTTTCTGGGAGACTATTTTTAGTAAAGTGACTTTGCAACACTCCTACTCATAATGCTATTTTGAATGGTGATATTGACAAGTTGTGTATAGGGAAGTTGAATAGTTTTGCTCATGTAAATGTCACCTGTAACTTGTGTCTCCTCTTTTCTTTTTTGTGTTCTTCCCGTATTTTCCCTCCTGAAACAATGAGGCTTCGGCTGTCCTGAGCCATATCAGTGACACTGCCACAGTGGACTGGGCATATGTAAGGGAAAGCAAAATCAGATATTCCAAGGACCAGAACAAATAATGCATAAAAATTTATTGGCTGCAGTGAGGTATATGATGAGAGGCATAAGACCAGGAAAAAAGTTGAGAGATTATTCCCCTTAAATTACAGCTAATTTGCAGAGCGATAACTGAATCCCAGATGGATATTCCTGCCCTGGGGAGATGTGCACAATACATCTGCCACTAGCTCAGCCAGTCACTTTAATTCAACAGCTTTTTTCCAGCATTTTGGTGACTAAAAGCTCCTTAAACTACCAATGTCAGCTATACCCAGCTCTGTGTGGCACTTTGCAGTGTTAGGCTGCAGATCATTTGAGAAGCACGTTCACTACAGGATCTCTGTTTGACACATGGGACCCAGCCCACGGCACACTGCTCCAGAGGGGCTGTGGGAGCTGCTGCTGGGAAAGCTGCTGGTTTGGCAGAGCTTTCCTTCAGGCTTGTGGGGGGAGCTCGTTGATGGTGGAGGACACCACCTCTCCGTTCACGCTGTCGTGGACAATCGCTTTGAGCTTGCGGTTGCTCAGCTCAGAGTGTTCTGGAAGAAAGGAAAGTTTAATTAGCCAAGGAGCAATGCTGAGACAAGGTGATGCAGTGAAAGCCTCATTTACAGTCATTTGCCTGCTGCCTCCTCAACAAAGTTTTTTCTACATGTTTTCCTTCGAGTCAATATTTATTATTGCTCTGTGTGAAATGTGCTGCCATAAAGTCACCCTGGGTCTGGTCCAGGTCAGGGCAAATGAATAACACAGGGAGAGCCCAGCCAATGCAAATCCAGCAGATTATCCTGGATGTCTGCAGGTCATGCCCATGCCAGCACACAAGTTTCCAGACATGCAGATTTTTGGTTTGCTCTCAAGCCCTAACGCTGTTTTAGTCACCCAGTGGAGTCTCCTTGCCTCCTTGTGTCCCAGGAAAGCTTTGGTCTGGAGCCTGAGCTGTGGCCACTGTGTGACTGACAGGGCTGGGGCTCAGGCAGCCCATGGGCAGGCACAGCCCAGTGGGCTCTGCAGTGAGCCCTTCACAGCAGCCAGGAACTGCTGAAATGCTTCTCAAAGACCTGTGTGAGCCTGCTATGCACACCTTCCACAGTTCACTCAGGTGAGGTTAAAATTGCCCTGAGTAAAATTTGATTGGAAATGACAGTAATTATAAGTCACTACAGAGAACAAAGTAAGGAACTTTTACCTTTAATTTCAGATTTTCTTGCTGTCCTGTGAAGATAATGAAATAGAAAATAATGTTATACTAATTTCAAAAAGTTATTTGTCCCCTTCTCACTGTTTCTAAGGAGACCTCATCCCTCTATGAGATAAAATTTTTTAAAAATAAGGAAAAAGAATGATGCTTTTATACCATGTGAGCTTTCCCTTTGATAGATACTGTCACTGGAAACATCCCTGGGCGCATTCACTATTGCTCCCAGGGACAGGTGCATAGGTTCTTGTGTATTTGGAATTGCTCAGGTAGATCCCAATTTAGTTTCTGACAAATACCCTCACACTTGGGGCCACTCTGTCCTGCCTGCCTGAGAGCTGCAGTTCTAAAGGCTGCTGATCTTCCTTTTTTGACTTCATAAAATCAGATGAGAGAATAAAAATGAGGCCAGCATTCTCCTATGCTGAGATGGCCATGCTGTGGGAGTGGAGAATTTTATTCTTTTTTTAATAAAAAGTTATATTAATTTAGGTAATCCAAATTACATGGGTACCAGTGTCTCTGTACTCTAAGTGGCTCCAGCTTTTTATTATGATCCATCACATTAAAATACCAACCCTTGATGTAGTATGGGACTCACAAGCTTTGATTAAGCATAAACAAACAAACAAATAAATAATCCAAATATGAGGACTCTTCATCTGTTCCAGTTGGGGCAGCTCTGCCTTACCCGTCAGCATTCCCTTCCAGCAGCAGGCGGTATGTGGAAATTTCCTTTTCCAGGCGTGTTTTGATCCCAAGAAGAACCTTATATTGGTTATTTTGCTGCTTCATGTCGTGACGAACCTGGCTCAGCTCCTCCTCACACCTGGAGATGATCTGCTGCATGTTTTGAAGTGCAGCAGCATAATAATTCCGAGTGTCAGCCAAGGTGTCTTCCAGCATGTGTTTCTGATGGGGCAGATAATACCAAGACCATGATTATTATTTATGTGGTAGATACAACACAGAAATACCAGCAAATTTGGTCTCTAGCTAGAAGATTGCAAAATTAAGGCTGTGGTAATTTAAACACTTATGCATTTGCATAACTATTCTTGTGAAGGCAGCAGAACCACAAAGCTGTGCCGTGTGTGCATGAGAGGCAAAACTGAGTCATTTATCCCTGCCATATCCGTTCTGCTCAAAGCTCTGCTCCTGACACTGCTGTCTGTCCTGTCCGTTCTGCATGAACTGTCCAGAATTGCTCCAAAGTCTCCAGGTCTCTGGGATGTGAGCTTTAACCTGTGTAAGGCTATGTAATATTTGTGAAAGCTCCCCACCAATATTTTTCGCAGTTTGTGTAATTCATGCCTGATAACAGGGCTTGTAAATATGAACTTTGCATTCTTTGTGTTACTGTCTGTCTTCTGGACACATTTTCTTTCTAGACATGGAGCCAGCTATCCCTTCTTCTTCTTCTCCTCATATTTTGTTGTAAGAAGAGACATACATTTTTCACTTCCCGGTGATGGTTGCTGAATCTATTTTGCATATTTTGGCAAAGTCGAGCATGATCTGAATTCCACTTTCCCTCATACTTTA
Organism: Hypocryptadius cinnamomeus; assembly: GCA_013400635.1. Lineage (NCBI taxonomy): Eukaryota > Metazoa > Chordata > Aves > Passeriformes > Zosteropidae > Hypocryptadius > Hypocryptadius cinnamomeus. Next base: position 187,012 of record VYZP01032978.1, read on the forward strand.
ACAACTGCAACAAAGTTATTCTAGGCTGTGGATTTAAATGGAGAATTGGTCCATGACAAATTCTGAGAATATATGGAGTGAGTGAGCAGCCCAAGATGTCTGCAGCAGATACCTTACTAATCTGTGCCTGCAGCTCGATGTCCAGGGACTGCAAAGTTCTCCTTAGCTCCTTGATCTCGTTCTCGTTGCGCTGGATCTGCTCAGGATTAGGGGTTGCTGCCAGGAACATTGCTGCACTCTGTGGAGCAGAAGCAAGAGAAAAGCTCAGACTCTGGTCAGGCAGGTGCAGCCACAGGGGGCTTGGAAACGAGCAGGGACTAGCTCTTACCTGTTCTTTGTACCAGTTGTCCAGGCTTTGACGATTCTTTTCAATTATGGCCTCATAATCTTCTCTTATTTCTGCCAGAATCTTGCCTAAGTCTGCAGGAGGGGCCGCGTTTACTTTTACATTGACTTTGAAATCTTGTGAGGAGCGATTGGCTTCCATATCCTGTTCATGTGTCAGAGGGAACAAGCAAACTCGTTCATGGAAGTAGAAAGTTTTCAGAGAGCCACAAAATCCCAGAGAGGTTTGGGGGGGTAATTGTTATATATACATTAAGTTAATATTATTTGAAAAATTTATATCTTGATAATACTGCGATGTGACTTAAACCAATGACATAGTTGCTTCTGAGGCAGAACTCAATAAAAAACATGCAAGAAGATCTTTTCATGGAATGTTTCTGGAAGAAATGGACTCTATGAAGAAGCACTGACATTTTTTATTTATTTATCTATTAGAAACCTAAAACCTTGATGAAAATCTAACAGTAATTTCATCTTTCTTACCCTTTATGTTAATATTTATGGAACTATAACTAAGTTTACAGGAGAGTAATGTAAAAGTTCTATGTAATTGTTAAAGGAATAATTGGATTAAAGCATATAATTACCGTGTAAACAACATAATTACAGGACCAGTCGGGCAGGTAGGGTAACATTCCTTTCGGTGTAGCACAACCTTCTGTGCCTGGTACCATTTTCAAAGCACCCAGGCAAAGGAGCCTTTTGGGGTATGACATCATGGAATGCAGATCAGCTGGACACAGGGATGGCTCTGCTGGTCCCCTGTGTCCAAGAACTCTCCTGGGCTGGAAGGGATTCAGCCAAAGGCAGCTGCACCTACCACTGTGCACCCCATGTGTTTTATTCTCTGCTTTACAGACACTGAGCAGGATGTTTGGTCCGGTGTTGGGTAATAACTGCAAACAACACCAGATCAAGCGAAACCAGCATGTTTCAAGCAGTGGAATTATAAATGTGGGAATAACAGAGAGCACTGAGTATAGCTTTGGAGAATTCAGAGTAGTGTGGCTTTTGAGAATTATCTAATTACTGTGCTTAGGATTATGCAAGAATGAGTAATTTTGCCTGACTTCACCAACCACTCTTTTTAATTTTGATCCTTCAAGAATTTGAGATGTGTTTTGCTCAGGTCAGCCTGTTCTGGGTTACCCTGCTTGAGTTTAGCAGGGTGGACAAGGGGGCCTAAAGAGATCCCTTCCAACCTTCAACCCCTCCATGCTTCTGTATAAGAAGTAATATATTCAGAACTGAGGAAAAAGTCTGTGATGACTAAAACCCGGCAGCGCTCTGTGTATTTATATCTAAGTCTTTCTGAGAACATTTCTGTCCAATATGTCAGTTATTATTAGCTGTGTATGACAGATGGGTGGGAGAGACACCAGCAATCTGTTCTCTCTGAAACCCCAGTGTAATTGGTAAAGCAGACACAGGCTTTTTGCTTCACCTGACTCTCATTGGTGCCTCAGAAACAGGATTAGGTCCTGAATCATCAATCCCACTTACAGATTGTGGGTCTTAGTTAATTACATGGTAGTAAAGATTTGTGCAATAAGATTTTACCAAGTGGAACTTTTTCTACCTCCTCATGGTCTTTCCTCCTGAGGATGTGCTCTTCTCTCAAGCCTTCAATTTCCATTTCCAGATCTGTGGTAATAATGGTCATGCCGTCGAGCTCCTTCCGCAGGTTCTCCACATCCAGCTGCACTCCCTGCCTGCGACACTTCTCGGCCTCGTATCTTTATGAGGAAGGAGAAAACACAATGTGCGTGTTGAGAACTGCCCCATTCAGGCTCTTGTACAAGGAGAAGTAGACTTGCTTATTCTGTGTAGGGAACTAGAGAGGACAAACAAACCAATTCTGTTTCTAACATATGTTATTTAAATGTTTTTGGATAGTCTTAACAATAAAATGAGTTTTATTAGTTTGGCATTTCACTTTCCTCTCTCTCTCTTGTAACTTCTCCTCTATGGTAGGAAATAAAATTTCTTTTTTTCCCTTCCCTTTTTGCATGTTAACATTCACCCAGTTGTAGAAGCTTTGAGAATACAATCCTCTGAAAACACTATCAGCAAGCACTAATTGCTTTAGCTTTTCCAAAATGGTAACTCCTGAGTCCTGCAGAAAAACAAGAAAAATGTGATGGAAGCCAGTTACTAACATTCCTCTCTAACCTCTTGCAGTGTCTGTAGTGAGCCAAAGGAAGGGAGATGCTGCTGTGTCTTCCCTTGGGCATGGGAAGCATTTTCACACCTCAGCATCTCTCCCTTTACTCTGTATTTTGTAGGCTCTGTTGGTGCTTCTCCATTCACCCAATAAACTCAGTCTGAGTCCCATCCCTCAAAGTAGTTCCACTGGTTCCTTTTGTGACACCACTGACTGATAATGAAAGGCTGGCAGTGCTCAGGGTTTCTAAGTTTGTCACAATATTACCAAAAGCTGAGAAATTTTTTATAGCTGATCACCAACTGCTCGAAATAAGACAAATCTTCCTGATTCCGAAGAAGTCTTACTTACAGAAGTGTCAAATCCTTTCCTTTGGAAAGACCTGCCTGAAAGTGTTCTGTACAAACATTTTGTCTTTTTAGTTGATCTGAGAACTCTTTCAATGTACTGAAAATCAGACTGTCCTGGGAGCCAGTGATGCACCAGCTTAGTTACTGTGCTCAACTCACGGGACTCCAAAGCAGAAGCCACACAAGGACAGGTGTTCCCTGCAGAGCTGAACAGAAGAGGTGATAAGTCCAGGAAATAGATTTGGGCTGGACTGGGAAGTGCAGTGCTTAGAGGGGATAATTTGTAATCCCAGATGACAGTTTTAAGTGCCTTTTGTCACAAGTATCAAGTGCCTGCTGTCAAACCTGCTCGTCAGGACCTGCACTAAGTATCATAAACAGGGTGACTCAAGGTTCTTCAGCAATCATTTGTGGGTTTTACATGCTTTTGGGTTTTTTTCCCCTGTTCTACATTGTTTTTATTCATCCAGTATCAACAGAAAACCTCAGTAAAATCGCTTCCCTATTGGATTAGCAAGAAAAAGCAATATTTAGTTTAATCCTCTTTCAAATCTAATGAGGAAACCAAAGAAGAGCTTACTTGAGCCTGAAGTCTTCAGTTGCCATGTTAGCGTTATCAATTTGTAAAAGGATGCTGGCATTGGTGATCTTGCTATCCTCAATCTGGAAAACAGAGAATCCAGCAGGAGAGTTGGTATTGCCATGGGGTGACAGTAAATAATCTGTGCTGGTTTAGCCTCTTTGCTGCTCAAAGGAAGCATCTAAATAGTGGAATTCCCATGCTGAGGAGACCATAGGAATAAAAGCATTGCAGTTTCCTTATGCACCTAGGTGTTTTACAATTTTTGTCTGTAATCTTACTTTACTCTTTTTCTTACTTTTTTTGAGGGTATGAACCAGGAAGCATCATCTTATTCCTGGCCAGGTAGAGGATATGAATTTCATTACACAAACTTCATGGTCTATTACAGAGTAACAGTCACTGCCTTCCTCTGGTTTTGAGACCGGATTCTGATCCTGTTCAGCGTTGCTGACAAAGCTGCCTTGGGCATCTTCAGGGCAAATTTCAGTAAGAACCATTAAGCTATGTCTGAGTACAATCAAAATACTGGAGTTAATGTTATGCTAAAAAGTAGCCTGTGCATGAACACCCTGCTGAGCTGGTGATGGTGGCACCCACTCACTGGCAGGACTCTCAAATCACCACAGGCTGGAGTTGCATGCACAGTACCACTGGCATCTGGTTGTTGTGGTCCATTCAGTTATGCACCTATAGCTGCTCTGAATCGACCAGCAGCATGCAGTGATTGATTCAGGTGTCTCATTTTGCTTTGGGATTTGAAAATTGCCCTAAAAAGTGCAGGATGAAGCACAATCTCATTTCTTTAGTGCAATCAGCACTCACTGGAAAGGCTCATGTATCCCTGATAACATAGAATAGCTTTTAACTATAGATCTGAATGCAAAAAGTTCAGTTTTCCATGCCAAATCTTTGAAAGAACTCCAGCAGGAACTCATACATAATTATCAAGAAATCATAAATGCAGGGCATCGTGTCCTTTTCTAACAGAGAAAAGAGAAGAGTGGTTGCTATCCCACCAGCTACCTTCCCTCAGCATCCACAGAGCAACCAAGGGGCACTGTGGCGCTACAGAAGTCATTTACAGAGCTCTCAACACCTTGGAGTAAATTTCCCACACCTCAATGAATCACAAAGAAACAAGGAAATGACAAAATTCTCCTCAAGTGTCAAAGGTTCAGCTCTGTAGTGAAGAAGAAGGTGCTGTGGAATGTTTAACTAATCTGCTAACAGACTGTGCATTCCTGCGCAATTATCTGCACCTCAGATACTGCCCTGGGACACCATCAAGGCCAGCTCAAGAACTATAACAATGCCCTGAATGTGTGGCTGCCTGGTATTTGGTGACAAAGAAGAGGCAATTCTTAAATCCAGCCTTGTAGAATGTACAAGGCAACGAGAAAACAACATGAGTTCTTCAGCTTTGTGCCGTGTACAGAATTGCTGTGGGACTCCGTGCAATCTGAGCACTGGTCAGTGCTTTGCCCACTGCTGTGTGGCCCCAGTGGCTCTGCAGCCAGCAGGGGATCTCACACGTGCCAGTTATCTCTTAACAGTCACATGGAATTCCTTACTGCATCCATCATGAACGTGGCTGTGTCTCTAGCACCAGTCTGCAAACTGTCAGCTTCATTAAGAACTCACACGTTATTGTATAGGAAATACACTCCAATTCCTTCTCAAAATGGATTTCCCAAGAAGGCTTCCTGCACTGACTTTACCTCTCATGTCTCATGTCCTTTGTCCAATCTCCTGGAATGCTCTGTAGATCACTTTGCTTATTTAGCAGCACAAAGTGTTTGAATGAGACAGTTACCTGAAGAACAGGTGCTGTTTCATTGTGTATCTGGGTTAGGATGGAGTCAGGCTGGAGCAAGGCTTTTCCCAAAACTTGTTGCTCCATCAGGCATTCATCCTCAATTCAGGTGTCCAGGAGAGTGTGGTTAAAAATGTAGAACCCAAATGATTATACGCCTCCAAGTTCAGACAGGCAGCATATCACAGACATTCTGGATTATTGGATATAGGACCCTAAATTTAGTCTAAATTTTATTTTAGATGCTAAATTAGTTTCACCCTTTAAATTAGCATTTAATTAAGGTTCATAATTAGATGCTATATTTTCACTCATTTAACAGGCAGACATGCTGCTAATTGCAATATTTTATAGAGAAAGTAAAAATCCTGGGTTCAATCACTGAATTGTCACCTGTAAATGATCCTTTCCTGGCCTTTCATTCCACATCCAGGACAGCCACCAGCCTCCAGGTGTCTGTGGCCAGGGACAGCTGTTTAAGGGGTGAGTGTTAAAAGTAAGCTGTTTGGGTACAACCTGCTTAAAAGTGAGGGCTTCACCCCAATCAGCATCATAGTTTTATGCTTACTGTCTTCCTAAATCTTTCTGATTTACTAATTCCAAATCAACCTGAACACATGTTCTTGATTAACAAGTTTTTATTTCTCTTCTGTTAAAAAGGAAAGTGCCCAAGTGCCAGGTCTGGGGATGGTGACCTTTCTTTATCCTTAAAACAGAAATGGGTGATGACAGTTCTGGCTCTCCATACACAGCCTGTGGTCCGAGCACCTCACCTACTGCCTGGAGGCAACACTTTTAGCTGTGAGCATGGAGTTTGATTAAGTCCTTGGCCCCAGTCAGCAAAGATGTGAATTAATACAATTTCCAAGCCTTTTAAAAAAGAATTTCTTAGGATCTTGAGATTGCCAAGTAATTGTATTATAAAAAGTGGAGGGCAAATGACAACACTGCTTTTGGAAGAGCTTTGGGTTTTGCCCCATATGGGTATGTAAAGTTAATTACGCTGATTAGTCACACAGATGGTTACAGTGCTAAGGATGTTCATTATGAATACAGATTAATATTATGCTTAAATTTGAAGACACGTGAGTTTGGGAGATTGAAAGAGTTACTGTTGAACATTAATATTAACTACTGGCAGGAACCAGAAATTCTCCTTTTAATTATAGTGAAAACATCCACAAGGAATTTGTCACTGCTATTTTCTTAATTACAATGAAGTATTTTTCCATCTGATTACATAAGCTCATTGGTCCCAAAACTCCTGTAGTTTCATTGTCTGCTACCGCAGGAATCAAAGAGCTGGAATGCCCCAGTCTGTCTGGAGACAGCAACAGAGAGGGGCAGGCTCTGCACTCCTCCTGCTTTGTAATTTGCTCAAGACTTGTGCAGTCAAAAAGACCAAGTTCTGCCAGCTGCAGTTACTCAAACCCCAGTTTCAGTACAGAAAGGAACACTTGGCAGCACACGGATCCCTTTATTCTGCCAGTATCTCCAGAATCCCCCTCACCCCCTTCCAGCCTTTCTTGTGCCCACAAAGAATGTTTATGCCCAGGTCCTGGAACTACCTTCCTGAGGATTTCTAACATTTCAAAGGTTTTATTTAACTTCTTTAAAGGAAAGCCATCAGCATAAAGGAGAACCCCGATTCCTTAGAAGAGCACAGAATGACACAGTCCCAGCTCTGACTTACCTGTCTTTGCATGTCAGTGACGTTTTGCTCGTACTGGTTGAAGTCATGCCTCTTTCCATGAGACTTTGTCCTGTGCCACTCTAGGATGCAGCTCTCCAGCTGAGCGTTGGCTGCTTCTAAGGCACGGACCTTGTCCAGGTAGGCAGCCAAGCGCTCATTCAGGTTCTGCATAGTCTGTTTCTCATTCCCACCCAGGAAGATGCTTTCCCCATAGTGCTCGCCGAAGCCTCCCCAGGCTGCCCCTCCTGCAGCCAGCCAGAAGGGTCTGGTGGAGGAGAAGGAGGGATGTGTGCTGCTGGCACCACCATCTGCACTTGATGCTCTGTAAGAAGTTCCTTGCTGGGCCAAACCACACCCTGAACTACCCCTGAGGGACCCAGAAAAAAACTGGAAAGGGCCTTGGCTGGTGCTCATGCTTAGCTCTGTGTGAATCGAACCCCAGGTTTGGCTGCCTAGCACTGAGCAGCCTCTTCGCCTTCCCTGAGCAGCTTTATGCCTTTTCCTGTGGGAGTTTCCCTTCGATGAATGACTACAGCAACAAGATTGTGTCATCACGAAACGTGCTTCCTCTTGGTCAATTCTGAAGCATTTATGAGCCTGCACGCTGTTGTTGTTTGGAATCAGCTACATACCGGGTTGCTTTCCTTTCGCTTGTTTGGGTTTTTTTTTCTTTTTCTTTTCATATGATAATAGTGAGGTGTGGCCAAAATCCGTAGGTGTGGAGCAGGATCAGCTCTGCCTCAGACTTCTCTCTAACCCTGTAGTTAGTATGTTATGTTTTCCTGCTCATGAAGAGAATAAATAGGAAGCTGGGGCAGGGATGGGGCTATGCAGATACTTTCTGTGGTAATTCTCAGGCTGTGGAATTACACCAGCCCGTGGATCCTCAAACCTGTGGATTCTCAAGTACAGTGTGTCCTATCAGCTGTCAAACAGCTTAGCAACCAAACAGCTTCAGCCTGTGGGAGATGTGAGGCTTTCGTGAAGTCATCCAGCTTCTAAACCAAAAAAACCCTCCAGTCCAGAGTTAGTAATGCCCAGCTGTTCCTTTTAGCTGCCCATTTCCAGGGGAAATATATGAGAATTAGATACTTGAATACTGATTTTCTCATGATTTGAGGTGCAGTCCTGTTTCAGTGGTCTTGCCTCAGTAGGCAGCAGTGCAAAGATTTCTTGCTGTTCCCAGCATTAATACTATTAAGATATTTATCGTAGCTATAGAACATATTTACTGTATGAGTTTGTAACAGCACTCAAAAGATACAAGTGATTATTTAAAGCTACCAGCCCTAAAAATTGACCTGGCAATCATGCAGGAATAGTCTTTCTCAAAAATCTCGGTAACTTTCTGCCAAACTGTATCATCCAACTGGGAAAGGTGCAGTGTGGCTGTTGCAGATTCTCCTATTCCTCATGCTGGTAAGGGGCGTTGATTGGGGAGTGGTCCCATGGCAACTGCTGGGTTTAGTGGGTTTGCCTTGTCTTGTTCTAGTCCATGACTGAGGGATGAGATAGAGGAGGAAGATTTGGAAAGAGGCATGAAGCTGAGTGGGCACAGGCTCTCCCAGAAATGCTGCAGCTGGTTTCTTTACCTAGGTGAAGGTTAAACCCCTTCCCCAGGGTCTGCCCTGGCCCTGCTGCTCATCCTGACTGGTGAGGTCAGGGAAACCGCATGAAGCAGAGTTAAACTGTCCTGGGAGAAACAGGAAGGGATGAGTTTTTCCCTGTTTGTTTCATTTGGAAGTCTGCAGCAATAAGGAATTGCTGCACTCCAGCTTCCCTGGTACCTCCCGGCCTCATTCCTGACTGAGCAGGATTCGGGCTCCTCCTCGTGGCTCAGGCTTGGCTCTGCTCAGCACCTGATCCTTTCCTTTTCCCCAGCTCCCTGTACATTGAGCACACGCTCCTCTTCCTTCCTCAGACACTTCCTTCTGTAGAAATCCTATCATTTCTAACTATTTGGGGAAAGAAATCACTGAAAATTGGGTTTTCCAGTGAGCACAAGGTTTGGGTCTCCCCAAATATTCTGGTTACAGCCACTATCCATAGCTGCAGTCTGGGGTCAGCCCTGCTGCTGGGGAGGGGGATGAACTTGAAGCATCAGACAAAAACTGAGGCCCTAATTTGAAAAAAAACCCCAAATTATTATAGTATTGATGACATCCTGCAGATCTCACCAGAGATCAATTTCAGATTGAATTTTCAGTTTAGCAAGCTGGTGTTGGTGACCTATCACACCGAGATGGAATTACACAGGGATGTGCAGATTAGAATGTGAAATGAAATGAATCCTCTGTTTCACCTGAAATTACTCCATGGCATTCCCACCCTGCTTGTCAGTGAGGCTGGCAGTGTGGGAGACCACAGAGCCTCAGTCCTGAGAATATCATGGAATTAGCACATCATGAAAACCAGAATAGTATTTTCTCTTGCAATTAATCCAAAGTACAGGTGATCTGGGACATGGGAAGTGCTTCCCCTGAGGCTCAGCCTTTCCAAACTGGAAAAGATGCCACACAGTTTTGATCTACACATGTTGAGGATCGATGAAAAACACCAAGCAACTTACTTCAAAATCTGACATGACTCTTTGTCAGGCTACACTGCTGAATTTGGGTTTAGTCATCTCTTTAATCCAGAACAGAGAATGGAAGTGACACCCGGAGTAAGGAAATGAACTGTTGTCAGCAGATGGCACCCTTGGATGGGGACTGCTCTGCTCCCTGGGAGATGGGTGCTGCTCTGCAGTCCCGGCTTGCTTCATCTGGGAATTGTGGGTGTTTTACTGAATTAGAACGTGGGAAGCACACTGAGCTGAATTTCGAAGCTGCAGTTTAAATACAGGCAGAATATTTTGACAAGTACATTGTACAGGTCAATGTCCTGCAACAATCACTGATTGATTCAACTTCTCCATCTGGAATACAAATGGATGGAGAGCTGCCTATGGCTGTTGGAATTCCCTCTCTTGTTTCAGTGATTCCCTCTCTGTCTGAGTGGGATTTGGATCAGGAGAAAATATCATTTATGCAATTCAGTTTTCCTCTCTAGTGGATTGTGTTGTCGCTTTGCTGCAGTTTCCCAGAACCTCTTCTGAACTCCTTCCAGTGGGAATGCCAGCAGGATGTGCATTTCTTACCAGCAGCACCCGTGATCTCATGGCCAAACTGCTGATGCCAGCAGTGTATATTACTTTTTCTTAAATGTCAGAAAATAGAAGACACAAAAATAGTGTCTCTAAGCAGTTTGGAAGGAAAATAAAATATGTAATTCTAAAAATGATATAGTTTTTGCAGGTACTATAATGTGGATTGAATGTCCAGTGATGGGGCTAAGGACACCTTTTTCAAACATGTTATGTGAGCAAACTACAGTGCCTAGGTAATTGCTTTGTCTGTTTCTGGGATTCACCAGGCTCTTAAAGTTTTATCAGCATCTCTCCAGTTCCACTAGTGGGGGATTTGTAGCTGGGAGAAGGTGGTGTGGCTAAAACCACAGGGACAGCAGTGACATGGGCCAGGGATGTTCTTCGTGGTGGATGAAAACCAAAACAGTTGCAGCAAACTCTGAGCAATTCATTTCACCTGGATGTGCCTGCTGCTTCCTTAGGAGCTGAGGGAATTTGCCTTGGTGCTGCAGGCAATGTAGGAACACAAATATATGCTGTTTTGTTCAGAGATGCATTTTATTTGTGCATGAATTGTAGCCCTGTTGTGCCCTTGGAATTGAGAACAAAGATCTTAAGGATTTTTTATGCTATCATCTCTGTTTTTAACTGATACCATCTCCAGATGGCTGGCAGACTCTAATGGCACTTTATCTGTCCATTCATCACCATCTTTATTATTATTTTTAAGGTTATTATTGTTATTGCTGTTGTTATTCCCAGAGTATCCCCTGGTTGGGTTCCAGCAGGCCATGCTGGGAGGGCCTGTGGGCTGTGTGTGGCACAGTGGCTTCAAAAAACACCATTAGGCTGGATTTATTTGCAGAAGCAGAACAGAAACTTTATTGTTAGGACACAATAGAGCACCAGCAAAAAACAGGCTTTGGCATCTCTGACCCAGCTAGCCAATGCTCATGTACAAAGGCAGAGCAAATCTAAGGAAAGACATTCTTGGATACATTCTTGTGATTTGGGGAAATGAAAGGCTCTTTATCTCAGCATTAGCAGTGTGGAGCTGCACTGGGTCCACACGGAGATTTGGTATTTCTTTATTGGTATCTCCTGTCACGGGTAGAAACAGGTTTTCCATCATCATCCGTGCCAGAGCGACTTCTTGTAGTGCTCCCAAATGCTGTTGTAGGGGGAATAAAAAAATTAAATAGAGAACAAAAAAACCACTAAGGCACTGCCAAGACCCTGAGGAGCTGAACCATGAGGTTGTGTTTGTTTATTTCCTCACAAGATCTTTCACATATCAAAGGCAGAACTGCCTTTACATCTTATCTACTTTCCCTCCTGGTCCTCATCCAGAAAACCTTAGGAGTACACATCAGATATGGATTTGGAAGCATCTTGAAAGTTATGTGAATCAGCTGAGGAATTAATCTTTGGGAGATTTGGGTATTTTAGAATCCCATGAGCAGTTCATGCAATCATTTTGGAAATCTACTGGTTTCAAAAATGCATATAAAATAAAGTATTATATTTTTGTCTCTACATGATACAGAACATGCTCATTGTGGGGAGAATGGAATTTGTAGTAGTAAGAAGAAATCCAAGTCTAAAAGGTTTATTTAATCCTATTTTGCCTGTTTGTTTCAGCCCCTCATTAAATAAAAAGGTTTCTTACCGTCCTTGGGGTTCAGTCCTGACAACCTGTAGAAAAGAAATATTTGATTAATGACCATTCCTGACCTTGGCCCCTGAAACCGTTGAAGCATTTAGGAATTTATGTGGATAGCCAGGATTTCACACAGCTGCTCTCAATGGTTGGTTCTGAGGTGTGTTGTTACTAGAGGTGGTGTTAAGATGCTTTCAGCTTTGAAATTCACCCCTATGTACTTGAAAGGGAATGGGAACAGTGGTCAGACCAGTTCCTTGTCCTGAGGTGTCTCCTTATACTGCTCCTCTCCTCAAAGTGCCTCTTCCAGATACTATATAAGGAGCTGATTCCTCCTCAGAAATCAAAAGTAATTCCATGTATAGATCAGATATGAGAAGTGGGCATGAAAATGCAGATTTTACTGAAGTAAGCTGGAGTCTGTTCCAGGCTCTTTTCTTGCTGGGGATACTGGTGTGTGAGGGTGAGTATTTATTTTCACCTCTGTGCACAAATGGAGAAAACCAGGAGCTAAAGAAATACTGGGAGCAGGTTTTTATAGGTTGTCTCAGGCTGAAGGCTCTAATTCCAGTGCAACCAAAGGATTAAGTGAGACATATATATGGGGCCTGGTACCTTTTGTAATTCATCATGGTCAAAATGGTGGCATTTATATTTTCAAATCCTCCACACCACCCATGTGCAGATTTAGCTTGAGTTACGGCAGTACCAGGGACTTTGCCAGTGCTCCAAAGGCTGCGTGTGCAGGGAGCGTGACTGAGCACCCCGGAGTCAGCCTGGCAGCCACAGCTCCCGCTCCACCGAGTGTGCTGTTACCCTTATCTGCTCATCAGGACCGGGACAGAGTGACATACTGTGCGTCCTGGCCCTCCAACAGACGGCGGTACGTGGCGATCTCCTGCTCCAGGCGACTCTTGATGTCCATGAGCATTTTGTACTCCTGGTTCTGGCGCTCCATGTCGCAGCGCAGCTCGCTCAGCTGCTCCTCCACGCTGGTGATGAGGGCCTGGATCTGAGCCAGCTGCGCGCAGTATCGGCCTTCCGTGTCCCGCAGGTTGGCCTCCAGCCCAGCTTTCTAAAGTGCAGGAATGTCAGAACAGGTTAGAAGGAAGTTTGTCCCACGGAGGGGCAGTCGAGGAGAGGTGAGACAGCGAGGGAGGAAGGGGACAGTGTGAGGCAGTGCCGCACCATGCTGAGCTGCGACTGGAGCTCGATCTCCAGGCTCTGCAGGTTGCGGCGCAGTTCTGTGATCTCTGACTTGCTGGTCTGTATCTGCTGGGTGTGGGTGGCAACTTCACGGTTCAGCTCCTCAGTCTGAAAGGAAAAACAACTGTAAAATCACATACAAACGTATAAAAAAATCAATCATTTTGAGAAAGGGAGGTAGGGGCCTGCCAGGGCGGTAATGCTGAGGCAGTGCACTGCTATGCTGTTCATTGGTGTGACCGTACCTGAGTGAAGAACCAGGCTTCAGCATCCTTACGGTTCTTCTCAGCCAGAGCTTCATACTGCTCCCTCATCTCAGCGAGAACTCTGGTCAGGTCGATGCCAGGAGCTGCATCCATTTCCACATTGACTGTTCCACTCAGCTGGTTCGAGTACTCTTTCATTTCCTGCATGGGCAGCAGCAGATAGGACACAAAAAGATCAGGCTCTCTCCTCTCACACTGCTCCTGCCCCCAGCAATCCCTGCTGTGCTACACAGTACCTGTGCTATCAAGTGTCACAGATGGAACACACATAAAGCATTTATCATATTTTCTTTCTCATTGCAACAGCTTCTCTATCTCTGTGTACTCACACAGGACACACATATTTACATGTAACTTACATGTATGTTTCATTTACAAGAGATAAATTCCAAAGGGGAGTGATCTCCCTGCACTGCCAGGATTCTCACCTCTTCATGGTTCTTCTTCAGGTAAGCCAGCTCCTCTTTCAGTGTCTCAATCTGCATCTCCAGGTCAGTTCTGGACAGGGTCAGCTCATCCAGGACCCGGCGCAGGCCGTTGATGTCGGCCTCCACGCCCTGGCGCAGGAACAGCTCGTTCTCATACCTGCAGTTCACAAAAGAAACAAGCACTGGAACGTGTCCGAGTTTGTATTCTGTAGAGCTATAAAATTATCACATATACGAGGAACAGTGGACTGTAGATGAAAACATATAGATTTACAGATGTAAAAGCAATAAAGCTTTTTTTTTTCCAATATCCAACTACGGCATAAGGAAGCACAGACAATGCTGTATGATTTTGTTCCTGAGGAGGACATGACATTTCACCTTGCAGAACCTAATACTGATTATCAGCATCAACAGAAACATTGTCACACAGGACAGGAGTTTCGTAGTGTCCTCCCAGATTTGTGTAGGAAAGCACAGGTGGGGCAGGGCTGCCGGGGACACAGGGAAAATAGAAATCTGCAGGTGCATTGCTGCAGGGAGGGAGCTGCACATGGACCTTTATCATCTGATGTGCTGCTGAGCCTGGGAGCTGGAAAAGCCCCACCTTACTCTAAATTTCAGACTACAGCAGAGAAATGCTGAAGCCCCACAGCAATCTCTTCCTGCCACTCAGTTCCTTCTAAATGAAAATCCCACCTATTCCTGCCTTCTTTCCCCTGTGATTCAAGCCACTAAAAATATTTGAGTATCACAAAAAAGTGAAGAAATGGGCTATAACTGATCATGCAAGCATCTCAGTGATCTGAATGCTGTGTTCTGTCAGGCTTATATTCTGAATTGGTCCTTCCTCAAGGAAGGATGTTTTGTGTCTGAAGGATGTTTTGTATCTGAAGTTACTAAAGAAAAAACTGCTTTGAGGGAGTGAAGACAAGTAGAGTGAAGACAAATGAACTCCAGGAGAACTTACTTCAGTCTAAAGTCATCAGCAGCCAGCCTGGCGTTGTCAATCTCCAAAATGACCCGGGAATTGTCAATGGTAGCAGCAAGGATCTGGCAATTAGAAACATGGAGAAAAATTCCCATGAATAATAGTAAAATATCTGATCCACATTCCATGAGCAAACCAGAGGGCTGTGATACTCTGTGCAAAATGGATTAGAACCATAATAGGGAAATGTGTTTGTACAACACCTGATCTTATCTGTAGCTAGGTGAATTATCTTTCCAGCCTTTGAGGCCTACCTGTCACATTCTTTACTATTTGATTCCTGAATAAATATATTGATAATTCTAAACACATTTTGGTAACTTTTACTGCAATCATTTTAATTTCAACAAACATCCCATTGTCAGGATAAGATATGTGGTGTTTAAATTGAGAAGAGGCTACTCTTTTCTGCTAGAATGCTCAGGACCTCAATGTATTTGGGATGAGGAATTCACTACTTGTTTTGTAATTATTTTAAAGACATGGAACATGCAGTTCCATAATTCTCTTGCCTTCTTATAACTCCTCTACATATGAATGTCATACCTTGTCTCGGAGATCTTCAATTATCTTGTAATAATTGCTGTAGTCACGGGCAGGGCTGGTTGGAGCTTGTTTCTGGTACCAGTCTCGGATTTTCACTTCTAAATCTGAATTGGCCTCTTCCAGGGCTCGTACTTTGTCCAGGTACGAAGCCAGCCGGTCATTCAGGTTCTGCATGGTTATCTTCTCATTGCCAGAGAGGAGGCCATCGCCACCACCAAAGCCACCACCAAGGTCAAATCCTCCACCAAAGCCAGCGCCGCCTCCAAAGCCGGAGCCTCCTCCAAAGCAGGAGCCCCCTCCAAAACCAGAGCCCCCTCCAAAGCCGCAGACTGCCCCCCCTCCAAAGCCTCCTCCATAGCCCCCCCCAAAGCCACAGCCTCCTCCTGAAGAGGAGACGTACCTGGCCGAGGAGATGGAGATGCCCCGGCCGCCGGAGCCGCCGTGGATGCTCGGGGCCCGGTAGGTGCCTCCGGCGCGCACCGAGGACAGGCGAGAGCTGCTGCCCCCAAAGCCACCCCCATAGGTGGAGGAAGAGCTCATGAAGGAAGTGGCCATGGCTGAAGCAAGAGAAGGAGCAAAGGTCAGTTATGCAGCCTGGCAAGAGAAGACAGCCTGTTCCTTCACTGCCCTGGTGCCTCTTTTATATCCTCATGAGCGGGTGTTGGGAGA
The DNA here is from genome assembly GCA_013400635.1 of Hypocryptadius cinnamomeus. NCBI lineage: Eukaryota > Metazoa > Chordata > Aves > Passeriformes > Zosteropidae > Hypocryptadius > Hypocryptadius cinnamomeus. The sequence continues at coordinate 202,856 of VYZP01032978.1, forward strand.
CAAACCCCACTGCAGCCCTCCCTCCAAAATTCCTCCTCCCTAGAGGTGAGGCCAACTGTGATGACATTCCTGACAAGCACTGCTGGCAGCACATCGCAGGGGCTTGGGCTTGGGGTTTCTTTTTTTAATTAAACAAAAGGCATGAATCAGATGATGTTTTTTCTTCAGGCTATAGTTCTGAAACTTGGAGTTTACTTCTCTGACATTTAAGAATGGAAAAACAAAGTGAGTTCAGCCCCACCCACTTGCCTATTTACAATGCTCACCATGGCTACCTTCAGAAAATCAACTTTTTCTAAAAATGAGGCTTAAGTAAAATTCTTCTTTCATTGAAAAATGTACAATCGTCTCTTCATCTCACCATTATTCCTTCTTTTCTATCTGCATTTTTTTCCCTTTAAAATTTTGGAATTGAATTAGAAATGTTCTTATTATTGATTTTTTCCTTGGAACTAATATTTAGAGTTTGGAGTCTGAATTTTTGTTACAAAAAGCATCTATTCATGGGACTGTGTGAGGAACAATCAGCATCCATCGGTGTGCAAGGGAGAGTGGAAACAGTAAATTTATTAATCATTGTGAAATAGTCCAGAAAGGTAACACAGATTGAAACAACTCAGTTAAGAGAGTAAATGTGGGAGGACTAAGATCCTGTTACTTTGGAAAATGTAAAGAGAATGGGTTTAAGATAACAATGTTCTGATAGCAATACATGTGTTTAATGCCAGTGTGCACAAGGAAATGGAGTAGTATTTGAAAATAAGGCTTGAGAAACACTCAGAAGAGGCACCTTAATCCTTCATTTAAAGCAGGAGTCTGAAACAGAAATACATTACTGAGCTAATAAATTGCCAGTGAAATTCAGGAATTCAGTCATGCAGCCCTGCTCGCCCTGCAGGGAAGGCAGATTTGGGCAGTGTGTGAGGAAGCAGGAGCTGCCCGTGTGCCCTGCTGGGGTCAGGCTGTGGGGAGCGTGCAGTTTGCAGAGCACCCCGTTCTCTGCACAACACAGGGACCTCAAATAAAGCTTAAAGAAGAAAACTGATATGTTTACTAAAAACATCATTCGAAGAACACTGTTTCTAGCACAGTCTTTGGCAGTACAGAAACTGAGTTTAGAACTCAGGATGGGGATTTTGGATAAGCCAAGGCTCACAGGAGTTGTTGGAATAAACCAAGGGGGTTTCTGACATTTCCAGCTGAGATGTTAATGCAGGCACAGGGAATGCACAGCATTTTCACTCAGGAGGGAAGAAATGGCGGAGTCCAGCTGTGATGTGCCCCTGCAGGCTGGCTCTGGGCACGGCCACTCACTCCAGGCTGAGCAGAGCACAGGGGAGGGTGTTCACCGCTCTGGAAACATGTTTCAAACTGAACCTGGCCCTTTGCCACAGCCCTTCAGTTTTGCTGCTGGGCAGATTAATGGTCTGTGCACCTTGCCAGATCCCTGTGTCTCCAAGGGTTGGTGGCTCATGAAACAAGTTCAGACAAGCCCTCCTGAAGATAAAAAATTGTCTTAAAGACTCCTGTAATCAATGCCCCAAAGCATGTGCACTGCCAGGGGCTGTTCAACTGAGAGAGCCCACAATAAGCAAATCATATTCCGTTAAAAAAACCCAGCAACAAAACACCACAAAATTTAGTAGGAAACTTTGGGGAGTTTTCATTGAGTCTTCTTTCACTCAGGTGTGATAACTCCTTTGGAAGGTCAATGGTGAAACACACTTTGCTGCTTTCTAACATGCCCCAGGTGTCACGCTGGATCAGTATCAGATGAACGCTTACAAAAACCAGGTAGCAGATAAAAGCTGTTCCTTTCTGTTGAATATTTACCATTGGGAAACAAAATAAATCAAGCAGCCAACACAGATCATGCCCCATAACATAATTTAGATGATTTCTACAGTATTTTCTCCTTACAGGCTGTACAGGGAAATAGAAGCCAATCACTTACTGAAATTAAAAAAAAAAAAAAGAAAAGAAAAAAGAAAGGCTCTTTCAAGCTTATGCCTTTATTCTGGTCTGACTACCTTTGCTCAGAGGTTCTTTATCCAATGACACATGGACTCATCCTTTGCACAGTCTCAGAATTGTACCTGTGGTACCTGAACTCCTTGGTTTGTCATCTTCCACAGAGCTTTCCTGAAAGACAGTCCCTGACATGTCTGTGCTGCACAAACTCTTTTGTTACCTCTGCTGTGGGATTAACGGAGCTGACACACTCCAGCCCCTCCTTTCAGGACAGCAAGTTCCAGTCAAGCAGCAGCTTGTTTGTCTTCTCATTGATCACTCTATGAGTGATAAAACCATCACTCAGAGGAGACATGACATGCCTTTAGAAAACACTTTTTTTCCCTGAACCAGATGCTAAAATTATAGTGTCTGAGTGATTTATATCAAGCATTTTACCAGAAATCCTTCACTGCCTTACAGATACAGGAAAAAAAATTATAAAATAAAATTATAAAATAAAATTAGAACTAAGCTATAAAAACAAGAATTCAGGATTTTTATAGCTTGCATTCTTGGAGCATGAGAATTTCTTTTCAGACTTGCACATTTGCAGCTGGACAATACCAGAAATCTGCAACAGTGAGCTCCCATCCTGACTGGTTTTGTCACAAGAAATTGCTCTCAGGGAATGGGATTTGTTAAGATTAAAAACCAAATCTGGATCTGTTTGTTCTTTCATGTAAGGAGGTTTCCGGGTCTTGGTGTTGTAGGGAATAAGTTTGGTACAAAGCATGTGTTAATGCAGCAGCTGCCTGTACTGAATGCACGAGATCTTCTTCTGGCTCTTCCAGAAGTGAACCCCACAGAAATGAGTGAGCTCCTGAAGGATCCCCTGCACCCCTTGTGCCTCTTGGGCCACTGTTCCCTTTGATTCTGCCCATCTTTCCTCCTGTTCTCCCCATCTTGTCCCTTTCTCTGTGTCTTTTTGACTGTTCTCCTCTCCTGTCACAGTTTTCCCCTGTCACAGTGAAGCCATTGCTTAATGCCACCATACTTCATTCCAGAGGCTGAGCTGGGATTGTCAGTGTCAGTAGTGACAGCTGATGTTGACAGGTCACCTGAGTCACTGCTGAACCAAACCCAAGCACCAGCACCTTTGGATGGAAAAGGATTGCCCCACCTTGAGAGAGGAGGTGCAGAGCTTGGGTGCTCCAAGCCACGCGTACATTCCATTAATCTGCTGTGAACAAGGGATCATGGATGTTCCCCAGGGCCAAGGAGAGAAGCTGAAGGATTCTATGATGAACTGAAGGATTTTATGATGTCTCCCTGAAACACAGACTGCAAACTGATCCACTCTGGGGGAGGGCAGTGTTGGGATACTTTCAGTCTGGGCATATCTCTGTTTTCATTCCCCCCCAGCTGTGGAGCAAACTGTGCCTCTGGTAACAGCAGGAGCTGGGAGGGTGCTGGTTGGGCTGGAGCCATGGCTTGCTTTCAGCACAATCCCTGAAGTTTCCTTGGCTCTCAGTTTGGTAGCAAATAAAATCAGTGATTTCTGGGTGTTGGAACTAAAAGTGATTCCACTTGGAATTTCAGCTCGTATAATATCCTTGCAATGGCATGGGAGGCAAGTGGGCTGAAATTGGTGCTAATGGTTTGCAAGCTCTGTGTGAACGGAGAATGGGAGTGAAGAATTCTCCCAACTGTGGCTCACCCCCGTGTGCTCCTGCAGGAATTATCTATGAGCCAGTATTTTACTTTGTATTTTACCCTATGAAACATCTCCCAGCTCCTGCTGCTCTCCAGAACCACTTCCTATCCCACTGCCCCTGCTCAGCATCATAGTGAGAAGCCCAGGTCACTCTTGTGTCCCCCTCCGAGGAGCTGGGGATGCCAGTGCCTCTGTATTCCAAGCAAGAGGAGCCAGCAAGAATCAGGATGGAGCCCAAGCTCCCCACACTGTGAGCACTCTCAGGGAGGCTGGCTGGCTAATTTCTGTCTGAGTAAAGCCAAACTTCAATGAAATATCACAGTAACTCCAAAGAAACAAAGATTGCAAGAATATCATCTTTATTTGAGTAGATGCAGTAATTCAATACATGCAAAACCTAGAAATAATTGCAAAGCTGACCAATTCGCATCTTAATCATCACTAAGTGAATGAATCTGCCTAAACTTTGTGTAGCCAAGAACCCTCTGTGCTTCAAGAGTCATTTCCAGCAGTTCAGAGTGATTTCTCCATCTCAATCCACATGTGTTGTCTGCTTTTTCTCAGTTTGCAGATGACCTTTGAAGGACCTTCAGTGCTTGTCTCTTTTATCTGCAGTAACATGGAGAGAAAGAACAGCAATTCTTTAAGCCCAGCTCACACAGACCACTCTGTGATGGGCACTGAGCTTGGCTGGGGCCTCATCTCTCATTCCCTTCTCTCAGAACTTTTCCTCTCCATCGCCTGGATTTGACTCATCCCTTCTATGACACTGCTGACCTCTAACAGCTCAAGGCAGGTTTTACTGGCATGTTCCTGCAATTCCCCCGAGCTGGCCAAGCTTCAATTCCCGTGTCCTTTCATCTGGGGAAATGATTAAGTATTTTGTGCTTTACTTAGCCTTTACTGTAGCAGAGTTTGAGATTTTTTTTGATATATGACATATTTTAATTGGTGAAATTTGTTCCATTCTAACCAGAGACATAATTTGTTACTTTTTTTTTTTTTCTGTGACAAATTATGCAGGCCCCAGTCTCTAGAACAGACACAACTACCAGTTATGTGGTTTTAGAAAATAAAACTTCTGAAAGAGAAAGAATTCTTACCGGCAGTTCCCGAAAGGGAGCCAAACATCCTGTGGAATAAAGAGAACAATTGAAAGGAGAGTTAATACATCAAATGCTGCATGAGATGAGGATGGATGAAAGCAAATTGTCTATCAATCAGGTACACTGTGTGCAGTCAGGGAAGGATACCCATCTCCCTGTACTCCTTCTCAGCAAAGGACAGGGAGTTGTGGTAGGAAATAAATTTTTAAACTGCATTGGGAAAAGACATTATGGAAAAGAAGTAACAGAGCAAACCAAAACCTTTCAACCCCTGCCTCAATTTTCCTCCTTGAGGCTGTGTGAGATGAGATTGAGCTGTGCTGCCATGTGGGAATCACTCAGTGACTGCCTTCACTTCTCTTCCCAGTATTTCCTCCCACACTGATTCCTGTTGGGTAAAAGTTCTCTACCTGATAACAGGGAGTTTATAGGAATTTGGTATTAATTTTTATATTTTGTAAAACATTGTTAACTGCACTTTTCCTCACTGTGATGCAGCTGATCACTTCAACTGTTAGTTGCAATTAATCTACTGTGCTGCTTGTCAGTTCCCCTTCCTGTTTAGAAACTCTGTGAGATCTCACTTCATGTAAACGGCAACTATAACATTTCTAGCTCCAGAAAAATCAGTTTGTTAAAAATTGTAGAACTCCAGGAGTACTGAGTTAACCAAGGTGCTGTGGCAAATGAGCACCATGACATGGTAAGACTTATGAGGCCGAGCAAAAGGTTCTTACTGGGACTCCTGTCCTTCCAGGAGCTGTCGGTACGTAGCGATCTCTTGCTCCAGCCGAGTCTTGATATCCATGAGGATCTTGTATTCGGTGTTCTGGCGCTCCATGTCAGCCCGGAGCTCAGCCAGCTGTGCCTCGATGCTGCCAACCAGCGCCTGGATCTGCGCCAGCTGCGCCCCGTAACGCGCTTCTGTGTCGGCCAAGGTGCCTTCCAGCGCCGCTTTCTGTCAGGGCAAACCACAGACAGGAAAGGTTGCTGCCAGTGCAGGACTCTGTGTAGGGAGGGAAAATGGGCCTTTTCAGTGGGGGGTTGTCAGGCAGTGCAAATTCTGACGTACCATGCTGAGCTGGGACTGCAGCTCGATCTCCAGCCCTTGCAGGGTGCGCCTCAGGTCAGTGACCTCAGACTTGCTGCTCTGGAGTTGTTCGGTGTTAACAGCTACCTCACGGTTCAGCTCTTCAGTCTGAGACAGGGAAAACACTACATGAGAAATGTGGGGGGTGTAAGGCTGTCACAGCATTTTTCTGTGTGTTTTAATAGTTGTTTCTTTCATGGATATTTTTGGTTAGTGTTTGTACAATATGGAGGGGTTTTACCTTGCTGTGGAACCAGGCCTCAGCATCCTTCCTGTTCTTCTCAGCCATCTGTTCATACTGGTCCCTCATATCTGCCAGGATCTTGGACAGGTCAATGCCTGGAGCAGAGTCCAGCTCAACGCTGACTTGACCGGCTACTTGCCCTCTCAGGGCACTCAGCTCCTGTGGGGAAAGGCAGAGGAGACAAAAGAAGGTACAATTGTAAACTGAAAACATTATGAACCTTCTGTCCTTTCTTCAAGGGCTAATGCTGACTGACTCCCCTGAGATACCGGCAAGAGGGATCCCAGTCTACACAGGAATCTTTCCCTCACTGTTGAAGAGCCCAAGGCAATCCTGAGGGACTCCACATCTCCACAGGCTGTTCTTCTAGTGCCACTTTCAAACATCTTTCTTGGGGTTTACCTCCTCATGGTTTTTCTTTAGGTAGGCCAGTTCCTCCTTCAGGTTCTCAATCTGCATCTCCAGGTCGGCTCTGGACAGGGTCAGCTCGTCCAGGACGCGGCGCAGGCCGTTGATGTCGGCCTCCACGCTCATGCGCAGACCTTGCTCAGTCTCAAACCTCAAAAAAGCAAAGAACCCATTCAGGTTCAGTGATCACCCAGCCCACAAGAAGCACAGAATGAATGTATCTGGGTTTGTAGGATTTATGGTGTAGCAAATGTCATCAAGCATTAAACCTTTTTCCACATATCCCAGAGTATGCAAAATTTTCAGTGGTGCTCTTAGCAAGGACGTGAAGGGTTGAACTGCATGCACAGGATCAAGCCAATATTCATACAAGGGTTTTAGGGGCATTCCATTCCTCTTTCACTGCCCTTTGGCTCAACAAGGATTTTTGCCTACTCATGAGATCTTTTCCCTCTAAGAAATTACTCACTTGGTTTTGAAGTCATCAGCAGCCAGCCTGGCATTGTCAATCTGCAGCACAATCCTGGCGTTATCAATGGTGGCATCAAGGATCTGCAAATAATGAGAGCTCATTACTGAGGCTGAAACAACTGTTATCAGCTTCCCTGCTGTACAGATAAGAGTGAAGAGTCTATTTCACCTGTAGCTACAGCAAATAGAGGTGTAGGGAAGGATCACTGATCTACAGCAAACACGTCACACAGATTTATCACATCTGCTAGAATTCTGTTTTGGACACATCCTTGTGTCTGGTGTATGAAGTGGCTTTAGGTAGAAGTTCCACAGTGAGACAAAACTACGTGCTGGCTGAGAGGGAGAGGACTTTGAGAGACCATCTTTGATCACATTTTTATTTCCTAGAATACCCAGGATAGTGTTTATTGATTATTTTAATGCATCATGAAAGCCTCTGAAGGAAATTTTATTTAAAGGAATCTCTGTTCAGTTTTACCTAGAAAGCATGTCTTCTATGCCTGCCACTTCTAAAACTCAAAAGGTCATCCACAGACCAGCTGTATGGTTTCCCACTCCTAACTAGGGGGAGCAAAAGAAAGGAGGGAAAAGAATACTAACAGGAGGAAATCCCATTGCCAGTTCTGCCATCAGCAGAGCTCAGATTTTGAATCAGGAGCGAATGTGGATGGGTTGCAGCAAGGAAAAGCAACCTGCGTGGGAGCGGTCATGAACTCCAGGCTGAACTCAGAAAACTAAACCTCAAGTTTTCTTTCTTTATTTACATAGTTAATCAGCTACTCCCTGTGTTATGCAGGGTGTGTATCACCTCAGCAATCTGTTATCAGGTACCCATGGGCTCTTGGGGCAAATCCTGCATTTATATATGGGATTGATTACTTCATGTCTGCTGTTTCCTTTTTTCCTACGCCAAATGTTTCGGTTCGCTTAATTCCAAGGTTAAGTATTGGAAATGTGAAAAAGAAATTACTCTAAACCCGTTTATATTTTCATTGTTAAAGCAGTGTGTCTGGGTCTCTGATGGTTTTCAAGCTCTATGGCAGGTGAGAGGTTGCAGAGATAGGCAGGTTGCTGTCACTGCTTGGCTCTCATTACGTATCAGTTTATATATGGTCATACATACATTAACTGGTCATATGTGTGTGCATGACCAGCATGTGTATAAACATATGCTTTGTTAAAAGCAAACATTATCAGACTTCAGTACTCGAGCATCCCCCACTGACTGGTTTGTACCTCCCCTTGGCTAGCATTTTAAAAAGTAGATAATTCCATATTGACATTGATTTTAACCCCCTACCCATTCCTTGAATTTACATCTCATCTCCCTCTCCCTCCCATGACCTGCAATGCTTTCTAGGGGTTCCCTAAGGATATTTTTGTGTTTTCATGCTACCTTTGTAAGTGGAAATCCAAGATGACTTTTGATAAATATTAACACCTACCTTGTCTCGAAGGTCCTCAATAGTCTTGAAATAAGCACTGTAGTCCCGAGCTGGGCTTGGTCCTTGTTTCTGGTACCAGTTTCGGATTTTGGTTTCAAGGTCAGAGTTTGCCTCTTCGAGCGCACGCACTTTCTCCAGGTAGGAGGCCAGGCGATCGTTCAGGCTTTGCATGGTCGCCTTTTCATTTCCCGAGAGGAGCCCATCGCCGCCCAGGCCACCCCCATAGCTAAAGCCGCTGCTGAAGCTGCCTCCACCATATCCCCCCCCCAGGCCGCTTCCCAGGCCAGAGGAGACAAACCTGGCAGAGGACACGGACACACCTCTGCCACCAGATCCCCCGTGGATGCTGGGGGCCCTGAAGCTGCCCCCGAAGCGGAGGGAGGAGGCGCCGGGTCCCCCCACCACGGAGGAACTGGTTTGCCTGAAGCTGTAACTGGCCATGGGGAGGAAGAGCAAGGACCCAACCTAAGCTGCACCTCAGCGATTCGTGATCCCGAGGCAGGAGAGTGCCCTGCTCCCCCACCGCTCCGCTTTTATGCCGGTGACAATGGGAGTTGTCTCCAGAATGTGTTATCTGAGACCCATGGAATTTATCAGTCCTAAGCCTTCTGCCAACACGGCGGTTCCCTTATTGGTCAGTGGCTGTGGAGTGGGCTGTTTCCTCCCCCAGTACCTCCACACAGGCGATCCCCTCCCCCGGACCTCTGCCGCTTGAAGCAAAAGGTGGGATTTGGACGAGGCGTCTCCCTCCCGAGGGGAGCGTTCCTAAACCTGGTTAGAGTTTACCTACGTGGAAACAAAGGGGTTAGGAGCGCAGCCACTGCGGCCAACGCCGCGGTCAGAGCGGAGTCACACAAAGCCTTGTTTTAACAAGGTGATTCAGCCTGATAACAGAGCTTGTAAGGTGCCCAAATGGTGAGCAATGTTTGTGGACCTTCACGTTCCCACCCCTCTGTTTCCCTCATTCCTCTTGAGAAAAGTTCTTTCAGAAAGGAAGTTTTCACTCTTTCTGTCTTTACTCTCGGTTCCATTTGGGCTAGCAGAGAACATGCTGTGTCTGAGAGTAGTTTTCTACAGACACAAGAACCCTCCTGAAGCAGCCATGGCTGTACCTGTAGCAGAGAAAAGGAGTGGCATCCCTGAGTACCTGGGGAGTGAGCAGAAACAAGTGTCTGATTACACACTGAGTCCTTTGATTGCTACTGAAAGAGAGAAGCAAAGAGAAGAAACAGAATCACTTAGTTTTCTGGTCTTTGAGACTCATGAAAATGTTATTTCTAAAATTTTCAGGTCCTCTATTATCCAAGATGGATTTTCAAGAACTTTTGTCACTGTGAGCTCTTCCCTGAGCATCCCTAACACACATGGGAATACTCAGAGCTCTCCTTCCATTCTCTTTCTTTCTCATTCCCTCCAAATTCTGTGGAACTCCTCAGAAGTGTTTTGCAGGAAGGAATTCTGGCCTGGGAGCACTTGCAGCTCTTGGGAGCAGCCAAGCCTTCCTGTACCCATGAAAAATGCTCCAGGTGTTTCAGGCTACACAATGAGCTGCACTCCTTGTGTACAGAGGTGTCAAACTGTGGGGCAAATTCAGGGAGGGAAAGAGCAAACAGCAAATGGGAGGCCAGCCAAGGCACCTGTATCACCAGGTAATGAGGAGGCCGTGTCAGAAGGGGGAATTCTGCAATGACTCAGGTGTGGAATATATCACTGGATACACACAAGACATGTACCACACTTCAGTCCCAGGACACCACAGCAGAGCTCTTTCCTCTCTGTACAGACTTTGCCTTCCACAGCTCTCCATCCTGCACTGTAATGCTGTACAGCCTTTCCTCAGAGGCCCAGGGATGCTCCTGCTGCCAGAGACACACAGTTCCTCCTGGAGACCTGAATGTCCTGTTCAGCCCTGGGTGGGGCAAACCTGCCCAGCCAGTAACTGCTCCAAGGGCTGTGAACAGATGAAATAGTGGTGTCAGGAGGTGACTGAGAGAAAGCAACTGGGGAACAGTTATCTTTTTGTTAAATATTAAAGTCTGTCCTTAGAGCGTAAAGAGCACCAGTGCATGTGCTTTTCTTCACTGAACAGAAAAGTAAGAAGCTGAAAGGAGAATAAATACCACCGTGTTCTTTTTGAGATCTATCTCCTGGTGCAAGGAGAGATGAACATCTGTCCCTCCAGGTATTCCTTCAGCATTCCCTGAACTCCCATATCAGGACCTCAATGCAGTGTATTTTTGGGTTTTGCAAAATGAAAAGCTCATCTGTGATGCTGCATAGTATTTTATGATCCAGCTCACGAAAATTGGCATCTGGAAGGCTTCTGGATGCTCTCTACAATGTCTTGAGTAAAACCAGCAATCCCCATATATTGCACTGTCAGAATATTGATCAGGTACTGCAGGCAGGTTGGGTTTGCATAAGCTTACAGGGAAGAATCTCCCAAAGAATGAGCTACAATTCTTAGTGGCAGTTTGGAAGTACAGCTGAAGTGTCAGTAAGAAGAAAGGATTGGGACACGCAGTCAAATGGATTAATCTGATTTATAACACCAAATAGAGCATAAGCCTCTAGTACCAAATCAATCCCCCACACAGCGTTTTTGCTAAAACTTTTATTCCAAATCTTTTGACTTTCAATTTCTGTTTCACCTTAATGGTTGCATGTGTTTGTTTTGGTAAGGGCCCCCTTAAGGTGAGAATGTGTATTTAAATGCTTGGAAAAGCCTTCAGTATAGCAAGCTGAAGAAGGTGCTGTTAGCATTCAGTGTTGGTCTCTTTTTCTGCCAGTACTGTAAACCTAATTTATGGTAGGGTCATCTTTTTCCCAATAAGGAATGGTCAGCACAGGGAATTTCCCTTATCTGCCCCTTATCAGAGGGGAAGGGAGACACATTTTTTCAAGCAGAGTCATCCAGACACACCCAAGCTCCTGGCTGAGACCTGGTTCTGCTTTACCTTAATCTTCTCTGCCTTGCCACTCACTGCTGCTTTATAAAACCATTCATATTGTTTCAGGGTAGCTTTATTAATTGTCCTGTAAACCCTTTTTTTCTTGCCCTTGAGGACACTGGTATATCCTCTCTTTTCACATCCTGCTGAATTTGCTTCCAGGGATAGCTAATGTAATTACACTTTAATGAACTTACTGAACATTTTAACCAGCTTTATTGGTGCCTGCAGTTCCATGGATGCATCTATGAATGAATGAGCAAAGCCAATTTATTATTCTGGATTTATTTTTTCAATTTTTAACTGTTTGTCCCTTCTGGTAACTCTTCCTTTCTGCCTTTACTTCCATCAATGAAAATGTGCTGCTTTTTCACATGCACATTTTGAGTCTCCATCTCTTCTCTTGCTCATATGAACTTTTTCCACCCTTCCCACTGATCATGTCACAGGCCCTCTTAAGATCACAACTTGGGATGATTTTCTCCCCTTTTGAAGATCAGAGGCATGAAGTATTTGCAGCTTTTTAATTCAAGCACAAAATTTTCTATTTTTTCTTTTAAACTTCCTTGTGGGAAGAACCAGTGACAACAAGCTCTGATCTGCAGCTGGCACCAAGGTAACTGCAGTTATGGTTTGCTCAAGATACAATTCTCAGCTGTCTGGCTTTTACAGCCCATCATAAATCTTTTTTTTTTTTTTTTTAATCCTCAAAACCTGGCATTGTCATATATTCCCTGAATGTGCCAATAGATTGTGAGACAAGAATGCTGCTGTGCTGAAGAGGCAGGTCCCAGCACATGCACACACAGCTGTGAGTGGCTGGGGAAGAGGGTTGGGAAGAGCAGAGCAACACTGGGAATTTGCTCAAAATTACTATTTTTGTGAAGTAGAGGGATTGTGGTGAAGGGAATGCATAGTTTCTGCACTGAAAGAGGTGAGAAACAAGGTTGTGTAAGGGTTCTGTATTAACAGAAATTGTGAGAGTAAGACACAGGACAAGACATTTCTGTCCAGGGCTCTGGTTTGTTAATGGCAGGACAGAAATGATGGATCAATGATTTGAGCTGACCTGGAATGATTCCTGCCCAAGCTGCTGCAGTGCTATTGGGGCACAGAATTGAATTTCTCAATGATTGCCATTTGTAGAACATTTGAACAGATGGATATGAGGAAAATAAGTAAAAGATCCTCCTGGAGAGCTCAAGCACTTTAACTGGGAGCAGTGTAAATATTTCGCAAATCCTTGAAACTGGCAGTGGTGTGGAAATGCTTCATTATTGTCCCTGTTTCCCTAGAAACACAACTAACTTTAAACTCCTGACTCCTCCATCATTCCAGAACTCTAATGATAAAGCAAATCATGGAGTAAAGTACCTGAGACAGAAAAATAAACCAAATTTTCTTATCGTGCAATTAAAGATTGTGTGGGAAGGAAGGCTCAGTTGGGGCACCAAGCCCTAGGGAGTGCAAGTCAACTCACTGGATGTACTTTCACACTTCCTTTAACCTGTTATCTGGCTGGTAAATCTCAACAAGGTATGATTGGGCTGGAAACTATTATTTGAGAGTCAAACATCCAACTGACAGGAGGATGTGTTCCAAAAGTCAGGTTTCTGCAGGCAGCAGCAAAGTCAGTGCACAGCCCTCTGCCAAAGCCCAAGGGACTGAAGCTGTCCCAGGCTGGGGAGCTGTGGCTGTTGGACACTTGCCATGGCCTCTGCACACTGCACTGAGGGAGGAGGCCTGGGGCTATCCACAGGGATCTTCCCATACACCACATGGAAAATTCCTGCTCAAAAATAAATCCTAGACTTGGGAGGGACACGGAGTAGATGGGGCTCATAGCCCAGAGCTGAGCTGTTTTATTCTGTTCCCATCAGTAAAGCATTTGTATGTCTATTATTTATATCTATTTGCTCATGTATTTACATGCATATACTTGTATTTATAGACTTATGTATTATTATTTCTCTTGTTAATTTTGTAAGAATATATTCTGATCATAGGGGTAAGCCACAGCTTCCAGTAAGGGCAGAGATTTGACTGTGCAAGCCTTAAACATTGGTTTAAACATTATTTCTGGATCTAATTAAAAAACAAGGAGCTCTCTTAGTACCCTCCTGGTGGATCCTTGTATTTGGGCTTTCCTGATCCTACTGGTGGTTTCATACTCAGTTTTCTTGACAGTAATTCTCAGAGCCTGAAGATCTCTGGTTGGGCTCAGTGAGATAATCCAACTGTTGTTCTATGAGGGCAAGCCCTGCAGCCTCTGGTTTGTGCAGCTGCTGCCAGGGAGGTGTTTTTAGCACTTGGTCCTCATGGCAACTCTCAGCCCATGGAAACCCCTTTGGAGCCCTGCTTCTGCCTGCCCTGGCTGGTCACACAGCTTTAAGGGAACAAAAGGGGATTTCTCACTACTTTTGACAGTTTATGCCACTTTCCTAAAGGACTGTGTTACTCATGTTTGTGTGTGCCAGGAAAGTCCCTTCCTGGGCAGTCCTGGCTGTTACCCTAACTAAGAGCCGTGGTTTTCCACCAGGCTCTGACACCCATATTCAGCTTTAAATCTTCCTTTTATTAAAAACTGAGGTTTGTGCCAACTGTCTGTGTTTTGGGCAGCCCCCCACCAGCAAAACAAGTGACTGAAGTGCTTTCTGAGTGCTTTTTCATACTTTCCTAATGGATTCAGCTTTAATAACTGATAAAATCTGGTGACATGATTTCTAACAGCATTTTTGACAGGAAGGAGTTGTTGGAATTTATTTAAAATCTGTGTGTATGTGTGAGTGCTGTGAACTTTTGGGTACAGCTGTGATTTTCAATAGTCTGACATCAGGCTGTGGGAAAGCACTGAACTAAGACTGGGAATGTTGTGAAAACGTTGATTGCTGAGGCTGTGGCAGCTTTGATCCCAGCCCTGCACGGGTTGGGAGCGCAGGTGTGTGCAGGGAAAGGTGTTCCCTGGAGCCAGGCTTGGCAGAGCCACGGCAGCGTGGGCTCCCAAACTGCGCTATTAGGAGTAATTGCAGCGTGCAGAAACCTCTCTTTAGGCTGTGAAAAATGCTTATTTTATGATTGGCTTTTCACAAATATTAAAATGAATATTATATGTGTTGTGTTAGAAAGTTATGCTGTATTAATTTTCTTAAGTAGTGTGTTAAATATAGTTTTCGGTTATAACATAATGTTAAAATAGAAACTATGCTATGTAAGATACTTTTTTTCTAAAGAAAGGACTTGCACCGAGATAGCAGCCACAGGACACCTAAATCTTTCAGAGAAAAAGAATTTATTGCTCTCTTATCAGAAGAAACTAACTTCTTCCTGCCTTGCTCAGCCCTGAAGACGCTGTCAGGATTCAGAGGAAGAAGCTGACACTGACCAGACAGAATCCTGTGTTTGAATGAAATTTATGCATCATGTATGAGGTGTATGGATATACAACAGGCTGTTGTTTTTAAGGGTTAATCCTCTGTTAATGTGGGTCCTTTTTCAGGCTTGTTTTGCCCAGAAAGAGGTACCCGGACTGTCCGTAAATCTTTGCTTTTATTGTCTCATATTGTCCTAGTCCAAATTGTCCAAGTTTTTATTACTCTAATTCTATTGCTATTTTTATAACAATTTTATTACTATTAAACTTTTAAAATTTTAAAAACAAGTGATTGGCATTTCTCACAAGGCACTGCTAAAACAGCTCTGAGAGTCAGCTCCAGTGCGCCTGAGACTACGTGGATGCTGTCACTTGTCCTTTATCATGGAATCATGGAATGCTTTGGGTGGGAAGGGACCTCAGAGCTCATCCAGTTCCACCCTCTGTCGAAGGCAGGGACACCTTCCACTAGAACAGGTTGATCCAGGCCATGAACACCTCCAGGGATACAGCAGCCACAATGTGGAAACACTTAAAGAAATTCCAAGGTTTGTTGGGATTAGCACTCCAAAGCGTTATATATGATGTGCAACCTAACAGAAATTGTTACAGTGAGAAAGGATTTTCCTGCATGAATTCTCATACTTACTTAACTTGGCTGCTGCTATTTTTCATGGTTATGGTGGGCTGGTGAGTGTCAGAAATGTCACAGGAGCAGCTTCCTTTCCTCTTGCTGTTTGTTACAGGCACAGTGAGTCAGAGCTTCTTTTCTCATTCCTCGAGTCTGTGGTGGGCCGAGAGGGAAATCTGCCTTGTCTCCTCCGTGGTTCCATTTCCTTGTAGCCAGGAGTGCCAGAGCCTGGCAGGACTAGTGCATAAAGGCACCAGGAGTAGCAGTGGGCTGCTGTACCTGTCCATACCTGACAGCTGCCCTTGCAAATGGAAGCATTGCTGTGGGTCTAAATCCTGTAGGTGTGTCAGAATCCTGATCCAAAGTGACACCCCTCAGAGAACCAGTCCACTCAGTTCTGGTTCTTGTCTTGAATTGCGCTCCATACAGCCATTTCACTCTCTTTTCTTCATGAAACCTCCTGAGAATGTTGGATTATCCATCTGGAGATGATTAATTTCCAGAATTGAGTCATCAACCGTGGGATTTGGGGCCTTGGGAAGCGGGAGCAGCACAGAGCGCCCCCTGCAGGCCCGGCTGTTAAGCACAGCCATCGAATCCAAGGCACGAAACAAAAATAAAAATTAAAACGTGAAGATTTTCGTTTTGATTAATCTGTTCTTTCCTTGTACGAACCGCGTCCCAGGTCTGAGGCTTTAATTTAATTTTGAGAGTGTTTTGAGCAGTTTGTATCACAAATTCTACTTGTTATTTCCTTAATTGCCATCAGAGGATGCCAGGGAGCCGACCCGAATGGACAGACACACTGTCTGTCACTCACAGATAAGCTGTGGGACACGCCACTGGAGCAGGATAAGGCTCAACCACAGCATTCCCTCATTCTGCCACTGCAAACGTGTCCCGCCTAAAGAAAGTAGAAGGGAAGCAGGAGACTCGGGAATGTTCCCAACAGACAGCCTAGAGCACTAATGGCTCCTTTCTGGGATTGCAGACATTCTTCCTAGTTAAACTGTGCCTAAAGAAGGTATTTGATCCCAAAGTCCATTACAGCTGGCTAGTGCTGAGGGGTTTTGGGATAGTCAGCATTGGTTGATAAGAGAGAGGAGTAAAAGGGATCATAAGGCAGAAGAATCTCAGTTACTTGCACAGAACAGAAGAGTCCTGTGACTTGTTGTCCTTGGAGTTGTGACTCCAAGGAGAGGCAGATCTGCTTTGACTTTACAAGCCTATTCCCATGGAAATAGTTTCTCTGACTCATCCCTTTCCTGCTGTGCTGAGAATTCAGCCTGGATTGTAACATGGAACAGTTTGATGCATTTTAAAATCATACCTTGTTATCCAAAATGATGATGTTTTACCTGTCCTACTCTTTGCAAACCAAAGTGTAAGTGTAAAGCTGCGTGACAGGATAAGAAATGTCGGTGATTTAGGAGGTGTTCAGGGAACAATGAAGCCTCTGAGACCCACCCAGGGTCTGGGGCAGGGCGGCAGTGGAGTCACTCTCCTGCTATGTGGCTGACCCTGTTCAGCAGCTTCCTTAGCCCTGCAAATCAAACACTGAAATGCAGATTTCTCAGTTTGAAATGACTGAGATATTTCACCCGTTTTATTCCTCTGTTGAGCCCAAATAAGCTGAGTGTGGTACACGAAGTGGGGCAGGTTTAGTAACAAAGCTTGAACCTTGCCTGGACCGTGCCATTCTCCACCCAGAGTTCCACACAGCATGGATCTGGGAATGACCCTATGGGATATAGGAACACACTCCTTCCTCCATGTGGAACTTCCAGATAAAAGACCTGAACTGAAATTTTCCAACATGTCAGGAGGAATAATCCCAACAACTGAATGTTGGGTTAGTAGAACTTTCGTACTCCTCACTCATTTCCTGATCTAACCCTTTGCTTTAATTGAACAAGATTAGACAGAGCTCTTACCCAGAAGCTGGGAAAGGGCTGTCTGAATAGGACTGATTTATTGTTCAATGACTCTAAGGAAAGTGGGTTTGATTGGACAAAATTTTCATGAAATGTTGGGGTTAATTAATCCTGATTTTTCACTTCAGCTGCTGAATTGGCAAATCAACTACCTGCATACCCCTTGCAACATATGCTATGAAAAAGGGGTTCCCCCACCTCTTTCTGTTCCCCATAGGTGTCACCCTTGAGTTTAATGTGGATGTATTTTTTAATCTCCAGGATTTTATCCAGTCATCATATGATTTAGAATTCACGTATTTCTTTGGAGCCATATTACATAATTCATGCAACCTTAATTTCTTTGTGTACCTGACTTGTTACACCTAAATGTAAATAGAATATTAATCTACCAAATAGACTGCTGGACACAGAATTTTCTTTGCATTGCAGAAAGATAAAGCTTTATTCAAGGGATTGTTGCTCACTAGAGAACCAAGTGCACCACAGAGACCTGTGTGTGAGCACAGTGATCACAGTGCTGGACAGTAGAAAAGGGTGGAGTAGATAGTTTTAGGAAAAGCCTAGTAATTATTAATTTTCATTTCATGAATAGCATTTGGAGAGCAGTCTGTGCATGGGGTAGGTCACAGCGCTGTGGACTGGGTGCTCCCATGGCACTGACTGGATCAGGGAAGCCCAACACGTCGGTGGTATCTTAACACACTCTTGACTGCCCTGTGGAAAGAAAGAAGAAACCATTGCTCTGATAAGGAAACCAAGAGTTTCTTTGCAGCACTGACATTTCAGACTCATCCACTATTTAAATATCCATTTGTTAGCAAAAGCATGGGAAAGGAGCTTAGCCTGTCTCTAGAATTGGAGCCAAACCACTTTGAAATTAAGAGCTTTGATTGTGAATTTGATTGTGCTGCAATTGCAGATGTGGAAGCCATAGCACAAGGTTGGTATTAAAAGGAAAAGGGGTGAAACACAAAATGTGAAAGCCATACATTTGGATGCTCTTTGAAAGATGTTTCTTACCTGCTTTGTCACTAGATTGACCATGACAGTAAGAACTAGAAGAGTAAGAGTGGGAGGACATACCTCCTCCTTGGAGAGCTCCTTGACATGATCTGTAAAAGGAAAGGAGTTTTAATGAAGGGAGCAATAAATACATACTGACATCATGTGCAGTGCATGTAACAGCTCAGCTTTTCCTGGATCTTGCAAATACATTTTTATATATATGTTTTCATTTCATTCAATTCACCTGTATTTTCCTAGAAAATTGTAAAAGCAGAGACAGCAAGAGACTGTTGCAGTATAATTCTTGTACTCTCACAGTCCAGCTGTGCTTGTTCGTCTGCTGACAGAAGGAACTTCATTACAATTTGGTTTGGCACGGTGATTCCCCTCATGGAATTCACTCCGTGCAAACAGGTCAAGAGGAACTGATTAACTCAAAACCTGGCAGTAACAATCTGCTCTGTGTTTCCCTTGATGTTTGATCTGCTTATGAGGTTTTTGATACACACATTTCAATGCAGATGCCGTGAAAAAAAGTGGCTGAACTTAGATTTCAGCTACAGACAAGTAAAATATTCTGCTCTGTCTTCAGTGAGTGCCAAGAAAGAAAAGCTTGTGAAAAAACTTGTGCCCTTATTTGCAAACAGAGAACATACACAAGATCCTGCTGCCCCTCCTGCAGCAGTGACCGGTACTGCTGGATCTCCTGCTCCAGGCGCATCTTGATGCCCAGGAGCATCTTGTACTCCTGGCTCTGACCCTCTATCTCACAGCGGATGCTGCCCAGCTCCTCCTCCACAGAGTTGATCTGCATCTGGATTTGTTGGAGCATGCGGCCATAGCGAGACTCAGTTTCTGCCAGGGAGTTTTCCAGAGAGCATTTCTGGAAAGGCAAACACAGGAGTTGAGGAGCAGAGTTCTACAGCTCCCTGCCCGTGCCAAGGAGGGAAGGGCCCGCAGATGCTGCCCACGTACCGTGCTGAGCTGTGCCTGCAGTTCGATCTCCAGGTTCTGCATCTCGCGCCTCAGCTCGGTGAGCTGGTGGTTGCTGGTCTGGATGTCCTGGCTGCTGGAAGTGACCTGCTGATTGACTTCTTGGATCTGCAGAGTCAAACCCCAGAGACACTTTGTGAGCCACGAGGGAGCAGATTTGCTGAATGAGAGCTCACATCTCCAGGCAGCCTCTCCCTTTCAGCCAGTCCTGGTACCAGGGTGTCTGGGCTGTGCCACCGAAGGAGGCACAATGCCCCACTCTGGGCATTCTTACATACCTTGACCTCATACCACTGCTCCACTTCCTTCCGGTTCTTTGCAATGATCTGCTCATATTCATCTCTCAGGTCATTCAGGATCTTGGTCAAGTCTTGTCCAGGGGCAGCATTGACCTCCACGCTCACATCGCCTCCAGTTTGGGACTGGAGCTGCCTCATTTCCTGCAGGGAGTCCAGAGAGAGATACAAGAGCACACACAGGTCATTTGTTGTGCTGGGGACTGTGGGCAAAGCACTACCAAGGTACAAAGGAATGACAATCCCTTGGCATAAGGTGAAACAGACTTGATATGTGATGGTGGGAGCCATGAAGAATCAATGGATTGTGTCTTTGGCTGTGCTGTTTATCATTGGATCGTACCTCCTCATGGTTTCTCTTGAGAGCAATCAGCTCATCCTTCAAGGACTCCAGCTCACATTCCAGTGAAGACCGAGTGGTAGTGAGACCATCCAGGATGTTTCTCAGGCCATTGATGTCAGCCTCCACGGTCTGACGGATGACCAGCTCATTCTCATACCTGTACCAAAGGAAAGCAAAGCATTACACACTCATTTCATTACAACGTGTAGGCTTGATCACACCACTTTAGACAGGGCTCCATCCACCTGCATTCATGAGTCTCATAAAATTTGTGACACAAAACAGGCAAGGTTCACAGGGAGCTACTCACTTCATTCTGAAGTCATCGGCAGTCATCTTGCTGTTGTCAATGTCCAGAAGCATTCTGTTGTTGTCCACAGTGGCAGAAATAATCTGCAAAAGGGGAAGGTGGAGAGGAGTCTTTCAGTGTTCTAGATTTCCAGGACAAGCAGAAAGAAGAGAGAAAGCTTTGGAAGAGTGTTACTGCTGGTCTTCCAATTGTTTTATGAAGTAGCGCAGGGACCACAGAAAGTTCCTCAATTGCCATGCCACATGGACTGGTGTGTGCAAGGTTTTGGATTTCCAAAGGTTTTGATGAAAGAGTATGTTGATGGGGGAAAGAACACAAGAACATTTATTTTGGGAGATGGCCAAGCCCCATGGGGTTCTGCACTCTGGGTGTAGGAGGCAGTGTGGGCTTTGCCTGATGCTGTAAATCATCTCATTATGAAAAAAGTTGATTGCAAGGGAAGACCTCAGTCTTCCCACCTGGTGTCTGTAGGAGTGTGAAGGGACAAAGGGAGCTCAGATCCTGCCATCCAGGTGCTTTGGCTTTGCACTCCATCCAGCTGATCTGGCTGGGAGCAGAGGGAAGCACTGCAAACCACACATGGCTGTTTTGGAGCCACGTGCACAACGTGGGATGTACATTGCGTGAGCAAAAACAACACCAACACCACCAACAACAGCACCAGCCTGTCTGTGGCTGGTGGAGCTGCTGGTGCCTCGGGCTGTGGCCTGTTGCCTGTGGGCTGCTGTGAGGCTTTGCTCAGCCAGGGGATGGGAGGTGCAGCTCAGCAGGTTTGTGCCTGTGGTGCCACCAGCACGGCCATCCACAGGTGGTAGAGCCCAGTGCTGGGGACGGAGGGAGGAGGAAGAAGCAAAGAGGAAGAGGAAGGCCTTAGAGGAGAGAGGAGCATGTGGGAGATGGAGCCACGTGTGCCAGGATGATCCTACCTGATTTTGGAGTTGTTCAATGGTCTGGTAGTAGGAGCTGTAGTCCTTGGAGACGCTGGGAGCTTGTTTCCTGTACCACTCGCGGATGTGGTGCTCAAGCTGAGCGTTCTCTTCCTCCAGCCTTCGCACCTTGTCCAGGTAAGAGGCCAGGCGGTCGTTGAGGTTCTGCATGGTGACCTTCTCATTGCCGCTGAGCAGCAGGTCCCCCCCAGGGCCGCAGCTCCCCGCAAAGCCGCCGCCAAAGCCCCCAGCAAGGCTGCCCATGCTCAGGCCGCCCCCGTAGCCCCCGCAGGCTGCCCCGCCGTAGCTGCCCCCGCCGATGACGGAGGAGGCGTAGCGCCGGCAGGACACGGAGGAGCTGCGGCCGCTGCTGCCTCCGCAGGCGCCTCCACCTCCTCCTCCGCTCCTGTACGAGGTGCTGGATGTTCTCTTGATGCTGCAGCTCATGGTGAAGGGATCAGATATTCAGCCCCAGATGCAAAGCTGTGCACAGCGAGATAGAGGAAATCAAAGTGCAGCGGGCTGTCCTTGCTGGTGGCTATTTATACCTGCCCAGGTGGGTGTCACCTGCCAGGCAGTCCAGCTTCCCATGGGGTTTGCCAGCCATAGTGCTCATGCCGAAAGTGATGTGCTAAGGGGAATTTCTTTTGGGGCTTAGGACAGCCCTCCCCCCAGGTACTGGGTTTGCATGCTGATTCACACCAAGCTTGCACTGCAATTTCGGGTGGGTGGCTGTGAGTTAGATTTTGTTGGAGATAGTTTGTTGCTGGCTACTTAGTGAGTGAGACTCATTTTAATAGTTGTTCTTTGTTCTTTGGAGTAATTTTCTTTTGTCCTGAAAACGGGTGGTGAAAGCACCACCTAATCACTTTGCTTTAATTTCAGATTTGGAGAAGTATGAACTCAAGCACCCTTCACGTGAAGCCTCGGAAACTGCCACTTCTGGAAACAGAATCTCTGTTTTAGGTTTTAAGTTTTAGGTCAGAATCTAGAGTTTAGGTTTAGAATTTCTTTTCCCTAGAAAAGAAAGCTCACTGTGGGCACTGTCTCTCAGAGTACTTAGTAGTAAATCATGGTAGAATGAGCTTAACAGCAGCTATGTTATTTCTGTTCTCACCAAACTCTGGTGGTATCACTTATAGGAAATCCTCCTGTCTCATGAGCATGCAGTGATATAATTTTAAAGTTGTGAGTTTTTAAACCTTTTTTTTTGTAAATTTCCAATCACTCAGAGGTTATCTTAAACTGAAATATGTATGTGAAATCTATATGGCTGCATTGGCTGTATCCTGGGAGAGGAAAGAGGATTTGGCTTGGCCAGAGGGAGGCTGAGATTTTTATCGGCTGGCTCTTGAGGAAGAGGTACAAGGGCTGTTTGAAATACAGAACAATCCTCTTGTCCACATAGGAAAGGACACAGTCTGGATTTGAGTGTGTTTGGGCTGGAAGCGAAGGGGAAATTTTTAACTATGGGAGGCAGAAGGGTCTTGAAGAGTTTCCATTGCTGTGGATGGAAGAGAGCATTTCAAATCTGATTTCAGTCAATTGATGTTGTGGATTTTATCCTTGTATAACAGAGGTAGCTGTGATGATCCTCTAGATCCCCCTTACCTTCAGTCTTTTGTTCCTTGGTGCTGCACCACTGCACCATTTTGGTAAGATTGTGATAAGCCCTTCTTTGGAAAGGAAATTTTGCCTTTAAATAACCTTTGGAAAATGTGAATTTTAAGCCTGAAAGACAAGGGGCCTCATTATGTGAGGGTTGAACTTTGATGGAAATCCATCTCTACTTGGAAGTTATAATTTACCCACTTTTTTGTTGTTGGTTTCTCCATTTATGCTGTTACTTACACACACCCTGCAGTTGTGGCTCAAGCAGGATTTTTTTTTCTTAGCCACAGTGAATATGAGATCCATAAAGTTACTAATGTGTGTTATGGCTGACTGAAGGATCGTGGAAAACCATTCACCCTCTTTCTTGACACACCACCACCCCCATATCACAGATCCTTTGATCTGCATAATTATGATTTTTGTTTTATTGGTAGCTCTCTAATTATCCGCACGTCAGAACCAGGTGCTTTGCATATGTTATTGAGACTGAGTCATCCTTATTAAAAAATAAAAATTATTTCTCACAGGGTGTGATTCCTTAGTCATATTTTCCTCATTAGATTGTTGAAATGCACTTTTATTCTGCCCTATGAGAAGTTTATTGCTGATTGGTGTTAGTGCCAGAGGTGTTGATTTTATATCTCCTTCTTGGCATCGTTGCATCACAACACCCGGCCCAACAATTCCTGACATTTCCCAATGCTGTAATTTCATACTATCACCAGGTCCCTTTTCTCTGTCTCTCTGTTCCTCTCTTCTTTTTGGAATAGGTGATCTAACCATCCTTACTGCCATAACTGCATCCCAAATTTTTCATCTCTAGACTGTTCTGTAACTAGGGGGTATTTCCTTGTCTCCATGTGCATTTCTGCCCACTGTCCTGTGGACATGGCTCTTGGCCTGAGTTGGCTGTTGTGAGTTTGGACCTGCTGATTTACTTCACAAGCCAAAAGAGCCAATATTGTTCAGGAGCCATTACCTTTCACCATGACAGAAGCGGGTCAGACATGTTCTGCTGTAGAAGAGGTTGAGGCTCCTCAGCCATTCAAAGGCGCTGTAAGAGCTTTGAAATCACATTTTCCCCTGGTAGACCTTTTGTTCACAGTGTGCTTCATGGACCTCTGCAAGTCAGAAGTTTGTTTGAAGTAGGAGTGCTGTGAATCCTTTCCAGTGCTGTTTACTCACTGGTGAAGTTGGATGCTCCAAATTGGCAGAAGAACCAAAAGCAGCCTGTGGTTTCCAGAGGCTGTGCTGCCATTACTGGATGTATGTCTTCAGTCACACTAGAGGGAGAGGACAATCCTAGATACAATTACTGGTAATTAATTCTTCTGCAGTAAATGAGTCAAATGTGGTCTTGGTAAGAAGAGTGCTACTCCCAAGAGTTTCATCAGGAACTCTGTTTGTGCATTCCTCATCCATTGTCCTGCAGCATCACTCAACCTGTGCATTTGTTCAGTTCATTCAGAGCTGTAGGATTTCCACAACCCCTCATTCTGGGCTCATCTTCCTCTTATGTCACTCCATGGGGTGGGCTCATAAACTTGCATATGTATAGACATACAAAAAATCCTATTAAGTGTGAGCTATTTTAATTCCACAGCTGATCTAAATCATTACTCACAGTCCTTCCTACCACTGAAAAAGGACAAATTTAGAGATGCTTCCCAAGGGAAATTAAGCTCTTCCAGCAGAGGGATCCTTTCCTATTCTCTTTCTCTCTACCTGCTTCCATGCACTCCTGTTATCAATGATGGCAACTAATTGAATTCTAAATTCCTTCCTGCTAAAGCCTTTTTTTCTTATCCTGTAGATATTTTCAGAATACTAAGCATGGATGAGTGAAGTGAGTACTGGGAGCAGGCGGTGGTGTCAGGATACCTGATCACAGAAATAGCACAAGGTTTCTGGAGCACCTGCCAGCCTTAGATGGAGGCTGTGGGTCTTGCTGTGCCTTTGGCACACCTGTGGTGTGTGTTGTCCCCAGGACAGCCTTGGCCCATCCCTGGGTGGGGGTTAATGCCCTGTGGACCAGCAGGAATGTGTGGAGGGCATTGTGCTGTCAGCAGCAGGACTCCACAGTGAGCTGATCCTGCTTAGAGACTCTTGAGGACTCTCCCCAGTGCCACACAGTGCACCAAGACCTCACACTCCTAAACTGGCTCAAAAATGGGGACAGACACTGCAGCTCTGGAGTTCCCAGGGGTTCTCTGGGTGAGGACTGTATTTTTTATCATTCCAATGCTTCTCTGTGCTTCTGGAACATCAGAAGGAAGCAAAATAACCTTTCAGTTCTTTATAGACATTCTCTGTAGTTTAAGGTTCCATAATCTGGCTTTAAAAAATGTTTCCTTCAGCTGCTTTGGCTACAGTAAACACAGCTGAGACCTGAGTGAGCTCTGGCAGCCTCTAGAGACAAAAGTCATGTTTGCATTTGCTTTACCTCACTTTCTATACAGTTAAAACCTGAAATGAGCTTTTTATTCGTTGTAGACGGGCTTTTATTCACAGAAATTCCTGATGCTGGACTGATAAAAGTCAGGTTTTCAACAGAAGTAGAAAGTGTATTCTTTCTGGACAAACTGCAGGCTGCAGTCAGGGTGCTGTGCTGGCACAGCCAAGGCATGTGGTTAGAGAGAAGACCTAAATAAAATCAAACTCTTCTAAGTTGGTTGTGATGAGAAAGTGTTTAATTGCATTACCCTAACAGATCAATCCTTCAGTCTGAAATGAAATGGGAAATACTAGAAACCAGGTTTAATCAGTGGGGAAGGGACGAACAGGCGTCTGTAAGTGATACATGGCTGATTTTGTGTATCTGGTGCACAATGGTCAGAGACTGAAAGGGGCTTCACTGTGATCTTCAGAAAACAAAATACATCTAAAGGAGCTGCCCTAATTTATTATTGCTGGCTCATCTCTAATTTTGTTGCATATTTTATGTTCTTAAGCAGTAAAATATAGAAAATACATTCATTGAAAGGAATGTGTCCCTCATTTCTCTTAAGGCAGAGTATCAGCCAGCTGTGTGTACTAACAGAAATTGGGTTCTTGGTATTATATCAGTATTTAAATTAAAATTTCTGTCATAAAACACTGGAATGTTTTTGGTGCATGACACTGAAGGGAACAGATCCATTGTCTTGCTGTCTTCCAACAGAAGTCAGCAATACGTCATTCTCTGTGCAACAGAAGGTGTAGAAATACTTGTGAGGAAGCCCCTTCATACTGGAAGAACCTCTCCTGAGTCACACCTTCCTTCCCACAGTACTCTGGCTGTGATGAGATTAGTGGACTCAGATAACTCACACTAGTACCTTTGCCACAGTTTAGTAAATTAACAGTTAATCTCCTGATAGTTACCCATCATTTGTATTTTCTTTCTCCTTTCACTCACAT
>VYZP01032979.1:289-20608 GCA_013400635.1 Hypocryptadius cinnamomeus
GTCATCTCAGTCCATCTAATATTTAAGTAAGCTTCCCAAAAGGCCACTATTTCCCCTGTGAGACTGTTCTTGACGCTGTGAAATTCCATCTTCAGCTCAGGCATACAGAACAAATGTTCCTGTAAAGCATATGCTTAGTTTTTTTAACTGGCTGCATCTGATCATCACTTTTCTGCCAGCTCTGAGATGCTGCTACAGCATCACCCACTTGAATGGCAAGAGCTGCTGGCAGGCTTGCAATGAATAGACTGAGCTGCTCACTGAAGAGCTGAAAAATAAAAATCACAGTCTCTGTCTACCCACCTATCTGACATGGCCAAGATGGACAGGCACATCAGACCCAACACCCTTGTGCAGCCTGCCTTCACAGAGAGCAGAGCAGTGTGAAAGCACACCAACCACATCCTGCAGACCACTCGGAGGGGTATGGAGGGAAAACACAGCCCCCTGGTAACAGCCATTGCAAAAGGTCTGGGAAAACACAATTTTCTTGTGCATGCTTCTCTGATCCACACAGCTCTACAATAGTGACTGCTTACACATTCAGCATTGATTCTGCAGGCCTTAAATAGTTTAGATGCTCTCATGGGTCATCTGAGCACACACCAGAAGATGGACTGTGACCACAGCATTATTTTTGCTTTTTACTGCACCACTGGGATATGGTTTCAGTTGGAAACCGATCTGGGGGATTATTTAGCTCCAACCTTTTCTGTCACAGTGGTCTAACCCCTAACCCATTTTAATGGCATCTGAATGCAGTTCAGTAGATTATGTGAGGCATTAGTAAACTGAGGTAATTTCCTCAATCACACCAACAGACAATATGAGATCAGTGCAGAAGTACAGGTATATGTGAATTCAAAGAATGGAACAACACGGACTGAAGAGAACTCATTAAGGCATTAAAAACTGGAGTTACATGGAAATAATGTGATTAAATTAATAAAGGACAGTATAGCCTGACTATAAGTACCTCTTTCACCAGAGAGATCATTGTGATGGAATCCCCATAAAGGAAAATATTTCTGATTAGATATATCACAAAAACATGCTGTAGAAAAAACTCTTCTCTGTCCAGGAGATTAGTTAGGTGACCTCAACAGTTTTGTCTGTCTCAAATGGCTATGAACATACGACACAGTAAGAGAGCTCGTCTGTCAGAGACAAACCCAAACCTAAGTGGCTGTTTTCATGATGAATCCACAGCAGGTTATTCCAAAGACATAATACCTGTTCTTCCAGTATGATTATGGAATGGCATGATTATGCCAGCCCTCTTTCTGAACACCGTTTTTTTTTTTCCGATGACCTGTGCTTATTACAAGAGAGTGCAGTCCTGGGACTAAGAACATTATCGCACATCTGTACCAGCTAAAATATCCACCACTACACACATAACACTAAGTAAAACTTGGCAGAATACATTCAAATGACAACATTCATCTGCTCCCTGTCAGATCACGGTATTTTCGTAGGTTTTGCTCATGGCACATTAATGTTACAACTGTTGGAGGTCAGCACTTAGATGATAAAGTAAGCAGTGGAGGATGGAAGAGAAGCAAAATGTCATTTTAGCATTGTTCCTAGAATAAAATCAGAGAGGAGAGAAGCTACTAAGGTAGTAGTCAGATGTGGAACTCACAAGACTGACAAACATAGCATGAAGGAAAAGGGCAATAGCCACCAACCAGATTCCTTTTTCTGTTGCCACTTCAACTGCTCCAAGTCCATGTTTCTATGTCTACTTAGTTTCCCTGTGACAAGATGCTTCATGGAGAAACCACACACACCACCCAGTTCTCCCACAAACACATCCCACACGAACATCATAGCTATGGGTACAAACAAGGGCAGCCCCTTCTGTTCTCCAGTCAGTTTATGGTCAGCTGAGCCAAAACCTCTCATGCCAGATCCAGCATCATAAGCCTGTTATTGGATTTGCTGAATTCCTGCTGCATGAGGTATGCTTCCTACAAGATTATGATTCCGAAATACACTGAAGGAGGCCACGTTCAACAGCTTCTAATGAGCATTACTGTTATTTTTGTTTTCTGCAAATGAGTGCAAGAGGAACAAGGATGGGATGTGCTTGAGCCCATGGGGCTAGCACACAGGTACACTGGTACCTAGGCAGTCTTTCCCTTCTGCATCATTTCTGTGCACCCCAGACTTCTGATCCCCACTGACTGCTGTCTGACAAACACAGCACTAACAAGTAGTAAGTGAATTCATATGGGCTTCCCATTACTGCTCCTAAGTCACAGTGCAAATCAGCCTAATTGTATCAGCAGCCTTCTCTGCTCTCCACTCCACTCTGCAAAGAGCCTTCCCAGAGGGCCAGTCAACCAGGTGAAGGAAGCAAGTATATTTCTGCTTGTCCCAGGCTGCTGGAGCAGGGCAAGGCTCAGTTACCTCATGAATAATGCACTGTCTGTTTATGCAGCTCCAGGGATCCACTTCAAATCAGCCTGTGGTCTCCGGAATTACTTTCAGCATACTTGGCCAGACTCTTTGGTAGGGAAATCAAAAAGCTGCTTTCAAAATTTTCTCTGCTCACTTGAAGCTTTCACCCCTCTCTGCTATACATAATCCAGAAGAAAGGAGACATGATTTTCTGGTCACTCCAGTTTCACGCTGGTACTACTTGGCTGACTTCAGTAGATTTACCCCTCATGTATGCTGCTGTGACACAGCAAGCTTCAAAGATGGCTTAACAGCATACAGGGATGTACCAGCAATTCAGAAACGAGTCAGGAGGAGATCAAACTGCATGCAGTATCATCAGTGCCTCCTAAGCAGATGGTTAAGCACAAATTATCACAGAAAGGGATAACAGGGTATTTTCTTACTTGTTGTAGAGGTGGAATCTGAAATAATGAACCAGCAGCATAAGAGGGAGAGGTTGAACTCATAGGGGGTGAAACTACAAGCTATTCCTCCACCCTGCAAAAAAATCTTTTTAAATACTGGCTCTCATCCCAGAGGTTTGACCCCAGGGGATATGATGTCAGTATGCCAGTGCAATAGCAGAAGCAAACCTTGAAATGTAATGTCAACTCCTCCTTGTAAACCTCATCTAATCCAAATATTTCACATGAGAAAAAGTTGCATAAAGAGGAGCCAGGAGGAGAAAAACATAGCTCAACTATACAAAGTCATGCATACTGTAGACATACCCATGTTAGGAAAAGGCTGAGTTGTTCACGGGGCCAAGTCAAGCAAGTCACAGTAACAGCTCCCTGAGCTCCCCCTTCCAAGCCCAGTGTTTAAAAATGTGCCACTAGAGGCTGTGAACCTCTAGGGAAAGGGACAGCACTTTGTTTGGTCTCCCTCTACACTGAGCATGACTGAACCACAGACCACTCTGAAGACACTCACAAACAATTTCTTGCCTACAAGCCACTGGTTGGAGCTGCCTGGAGAATATTCAAGTACTGCATGCACTAGGAAAGTGTCTCAATGAAGAAGGCTGCAGGGCTAACAGCATCACTGGGGCATTTAACTCGAATAAACAACAGCAAGTAAGCTTGTGCCCACCTAACTGTAAAGCTTGCTGCACACCTGAAATACACTGCATGGGAACCACTGCCAAATCAGCAGCATCACAGCACAGGCCAGGTTAACACACAGATCTTTACAGGACCTCACTATGAGGAGCTGTGTGGCTTCAACAAAACAAGGCAGATGGCAGGGTTGTAACACAGAGTTAAAAGCAGCCACCAAGAGCAAGCTCTGATGGAGCTTGAACCAGTTCTGCTCCCTTTCCAGAACATGAAGAAAAGCATTGATCTGGAGGCCCTCCTCAAAAAAAAAAAAAAAAAAAAAAAAAAAGAAAAGAAAAGAAAAGAAAAGAAAAGAAAAGAAAAGAAAAGAAAAGAAAAGAAAAGAAAAGAAAAAAGAAAAAAATTGAAGTTAAAATTTTTACAGACTTTTTAACCCATTTTCTCCACACATGTTGAGTTCAGGCTAGGTGACACTGCCCATCTGCCCACAGCACATTCCAGGAATCATCTTGGGAGGACAGCTCATATACCTGAAAGTATGGGAGGCTGTGGCACACAGAGACACATGCCAGGTCACTTCAAACAGACCTTACTGTGTTTGGCAAAAACTTCTGGAATTACTCAACAAGCTCTTATCGAATGTCTCATGGCTTATTGATGCTGAAATACCTATTCATCACCTCTGTTTAATAAACAAGAATTTCTAACTGTGCCTGACTTCTCTTTGGCTTCCTAATGTTCTCAAGGAAGGATAACTTTCCATCCTTCACCATCACAGTGATGTTATCAGTAACCTGCTGCACTTGGTGCCCAAAGCGTTTTCTGCCTGACCAGAATAGTTCTTGGTACCTCAGTGGGGAGTTTTCAGTGCCAGACAGGTTGCTTTATTCCTCCACTCAGCAGTCTTGATCTTTGAAGTTCATCTCCACAGGGAGAGAGCCTTTACAGACAGAGTCTTCCTCTGGAAAGTTCAAGAGAACTTGAAGAAAAGAAAGTAAAGGTAACACACTTTAACCTTTTTCACTACCAAAGCATATGGCTAGCATTTTCACTTCCAGGAAAGGTTCATTGATTCACTGCATCTTCGTATTGGAGATGTGTGACAGTTCTCACTGAAGTCAATGATGTCTTCCTCCCTCTCAGTTTACCCTTTCCCAGAGTAATGCAAACCTCACTTCAGGTCCTGCTCCAGCCCTCTCCTCCCAGCTGCATCTCACTGTCAGGGGACCACCACCACCATGTGAGCCCCTGCAGCACATCCTAGGGGCAAGTGGTGCACAGCCCTTTCCAGGCAAGCAGCCCACAGCCTGTTGTGGGAGGGAGGGAGACAGTGAACAGCTCCCAGGCTAGAGGGAGGGTAGACAAGGGAATTTCAAAGTAACAAGAGCTACATCCTCTTTCCCCTTCCACTTTTGTGAGCCTCATCTCAGAAGCACACCCTGCTGCACTGACACTTGTTCCCTCCTGCTCCAACACTCTCCCTTCCCCTCCCCTGCCGGCCTTTATTCAGCTGGCTTCCTCAGGCCAAATTTGTCAGCATGACAGGGTGCTTTTCCATTTTATATTTTCATCTATTTTTCCTGTTTCTAACAAGGGAGGTGTCTCACACTCTGCCCTGAGAGCAGCCGCTCCCCTCTTATCATTTGACTGAAACACATCCTCCTCTTCCAGGCAAATGTTATCTGAAGTTTTCAAGCAGTGCGTTTTCAAAGACAAGAAATGCCAAAGAACACTGCTAAGCCTTTTCACCACTTCCCACAAGGCTGGGCATGGCTTGCCACTTTGTTGTGACATTCAGGGAACCTGCAGCAAGTGTCTGTCTCCTGCAAAGGGGGCAGAAGGAAGACTTAGGTGGTTTCTACTCCTAGTACAGGACTTCAACAGCCCATGCTACTCCCCACCTCTCATAAGTCTCCTCTTTTTTTGGCACTGTTTCCAAATGAAGGTAACAAGCCAAACACAGGCCACCAAATGTAAGAAAGTCAGCCATGCAGAAAGAAACACAATATTCTCTGATCTGACTAAAATTTGCTGCTGTACAGATAGCAGTGGAAGCATGGCCCAGTTATGGCCCACTGCACATTTCCATCACAAATTCCATTCTCTTTATCCCACTCCCAGTATTTACAGCTTTTTACTCCTCTGTGATAAAACCCAGCAAAAAGGCATCAGCCATAAAACAAGCTTTGCAGTAGGAAAAAAAAAAAAAAGTATTTGTTTGTAAAGAAAAAAAACTTGGTCTGGCCACTTCTTTCAATCCCAGGGAAATGCTGAAACAATGCAAGCAACTGGGTTTGGCTTTCCATCTCTTGTAATGCTGCTTTCAGTAGAAGACCAGTTTCTTTGGAATTTTGGACAAAACAACAACTGCTAAACAGCAAGAGACTTCAAACAGATGACTTTTTGCCAATAGCAGATCAGAAGGCTTTCAAGTCTTTGGGCTTCAGGCATGTGGAAGTTCCATTAGGGTCATGCCTGATGCACTCCTGATCAAGCTCTGAGGAGCAAAGTGTGGAAGATTTTGAATGGCCAAAGATTTCAGAGACAGTGAGATCTTCAGGACTGTGAATCTTTTAGCATTTGACCTTGAATGCAATTCTGCTTGAATTTTCACAGTTAGCCTCCCACCAAGTGAAAGACACCTCTTCACTGATGCCTAACAAACCCAACGAGGCAACTAGAGGACAACTGCATCTATTCCACTACTTCACACAGAGAGAGGGACAAGCTGCCCAGGGGTCCAAATCAGGTGAACAACCCCCTTCTCCCACTTCAACCCAAAACACCTACTGCTGTACTGAGGCAGTCTGGAATAAGAGCTCTGCAAGCTTATTCTGCCTGTGATCACTCACTGCTGTTGATGTGCTTCAGATGAATGGGCTCCAACACCTGCAGCTACCAACAGAGGTGAGAGTTTTCCCATCCCTGTAAAACTTCTCATGGGAGATGTAATAAGAACAGGAAAAAAGGAATGCCACAGATGTGTTAAAGGCTATAGGATCTGCAAAACTGAGAACCAGAGACACACAGGAGTCCCATCCCCAACTATTCAGTGTTCTTCACCTGCTCCACCTCTAATCCCAAGGAGGAATAAAGAATGACTGCATCCATATTTCTGTGGGAAAGAATCTGAGTTACATGAGCACAGGGGGATATTGACATGAAAAAAGAGATGAAATTCTATGAAATGTAGAGGTAAATCTCAGATTGCTCCACACAGGCCTTTTTTTCTGGTTTCCATGTCTGAAAAGCAACAGGCCAGTTGAAATCACTTTAATCCTACAAAAATGAACATTTGACCATAAATACATGAATTTCACTATCTTGTGCCCTGTGAAGCAATTTACAGTTACTTGAGCATGCAAAAGAAGAAGAAACAAGATCCAAAACTGAAAATTCCAGGCATTTTGAATTATATATTCGCCAGTTTCTCTATTTAAAGCACGGCAGCTTGATGTTGCCCACATCATCCACGGCATTTTAATTAATATCCTACCTATTGTCCACATCAGTTAATCTCTCACAATCTTGTAAATGACAGGTTTAGAGATTGGGACAGTACAGCTGCATTAAATCACAACAGAGGCTCATGCTACACAATTCTCCTACCAGAGTCACAGAGTTTGTCCCAGTCCAAGACTAATTTTCTGACTTTTCTTCCTCTCTGACCATATTTTAATTTTTTTCTTCCAATGAAGAAACTACCCCCACTGTTTGCTACAAGAAAACTGAAGCAGCACAATTATCCACACTGATTTCCCTAAAACTAGTTTCAGGCCCTGACAGGCTTTATGGTGCCAGACCTACCTGGGAATAAAAGAACAGATAATGAGAAAAAGACAGGCTGCCAAGGTGATCTTATTACTACAGATATATATTCCATGAACAATACTAAATTACAAATTAATATATTTTATTTGCTGGCAGGACTGGAAGAATGTGACACTGGTTTTTTCCTGCAGCAACAGCTGCAGCAATTTCACGAGCCCATTGTTACAGCACAATCCCATTTGAGGTTTGTTCTAGAGATTTTTCATACAGAGACGAAGAATATATCTCATTACAATCATGAGAGTATATAGTCCATAGGATCTGCTTGTTTCCTACAGACTTCCTAGCTGCAAGCACCACAGAATGCACATGGAATGCAGGCTAAGGTTCTAAGACCAGAAAGACAGTTATAAAAACCTAGATGTGTCCATCATGCTGGTCCAGAGCTGCAGTGCAAGTAAAACTAATATTCTCTAGGAGTAAAAAACCAGTTTCTTGTACTTCTCTGCTGCTAATTCTTTGATGCATCCTTTTCAATAAAGAAATGTAAAAGCAACTCCTCCCCAAAGTAAGCAAAAGGCTCAAAATCCAGCGCTTTGTCATTAACCCAAAGAGCACACAAGGCCAATTAATAACTCACTTGTTGCATTGCATTTAAGACACTTCAAGAAAGCCTTAAATTATTTGCCAAAACCTTATTTAGCAGTTATAGCATCATCCCACAGTTTTCTGTCAGGCACCAAGGAAAGGAAATGTTTTCTAATGCCTATTTATTTATTTTCCACCTTGCTGAAAAGCACTAGCACTCATATCTACTAGAAAGACATCATTCATGATTCTGTACAGTGCAATTCCATCTAGTGCAAATTCCCTGTAAGCACAGGGAATAGTACATGCAGCTCCAGCAACTACCAGCACCCTACTCACTTTCACCCAGCACTATCAAATGATTCTGCACAATGCAAGAGGCCATACACAAGCACTCTACCGGCTGAAAAAATGCCCAGACATGACATTACAGATATTTTTTGATATTTCATTCAAGCACTCCTAACAGGAGCTGCAAATCTGAACTTGCTCCTATTAGCTTGAGCTGATGGTCGGGGTTGTATTTGCAACCAACATTACAGATGTGTATGCTTCTCTCTGTCTTCCAAAACAGCAGCTGTTCCAGTCAGCCCAAAAAGGTCCTGCCCATTTGCTAAAGAAAGGGGGTTCCCAGCGTGCAGAGAGCCATAACAAATATTAAAAAGAAACTCCATACTTCATTAAAAATAAATACACAAGTCTCCCAGCTGCTGAGCCATCGCTGCTCATAGTAAACTGTCTTATTAAGATTTTTTTTTTTTGTAGCATCTATTAGATAAAGCTCCAGCACTGGAAAGCTGATTACTGACATTAATAACCCACAAAGTATTCAGTGCCTCAAACAGTCCTTGCAATTCCTTGACAAGCTGCCCTGTATACATTAGAAAGGGACACCAAGAAGAGTAGCAGTAGAGGTTAATCTGCACTGTGAACCAGGTTACTCTGCACCCTCCCCAGCCCTCTCTGCCCACCCTGATTTTCAAGTCCCTGCACAACCATCCAGGGAAAAAGCCCCAACTAGAGTGACAGTGACTGGTCCTCCTCCATCAGCTCAGATGTGCTTCCTGTGATGATCATCCACTCAACAGCATTCAGGTGCAGCAGGTCCGACAGAGAAAGAGAAGAGCAGACCTCAGAGGCCTCACCTTCTGCCCCTGCCACCAGCTTCCACACGAACTTCAGCCAGTCTCTTCATCTCCCTATGCCCCCTCATCCCTGGTCTGTAGTTTTGGGCATCCTGGAAGATGAAACCACCTTCAGGAAGGCAGGTAAGTGTGATCTAATTAAAACACACAACCTATGTTACAGAGAATGGAAGCTCAGGACAGCAATTCTGAGGCTTAATTCTCATCAGACCACTCTTGCTCAGAGCAAAGAGGAGTCTCATCAGACACACAACAAGGGTACAGTGGAACAATTTTATCCCCACTTGACATGTAAAGGGTCAGGTCCCTCTGCACACAGATGGAAGCAGGTGTGGTCTCAGCAGCTGCCAAAACACCTGTGCACATCATCAGGCCTTGTGAAGGATCACCTTCGCCTACATGAACAAATCTGTAATTTCAAACGACGACAACCACAGTACCATCACAATGACAAGCTGAGAGACAGCACTATAATCAAAGGCATAAATAAGTCTGCTAGACAGCATCAAAATCTCACAAGCAAACAGAACAGCATTCATGAGACAGAAGCAAGATGGCTTGTGAACACAATTTCCTCATTTTGGGCACACAGTGCATCAAAGTATTTTTTCCTAATGGCTATGTGGCAGAGTAAAAATTATATTCAGAATTACATTTCAGGTCCATGGTTCTCTCAAGCTACACCAATAGTCACAGGCCATGTCCACACATACTTTGGCTAGTTTAGCAAAGATTTCACTCCTGCAAAACAAGCATCTGACACAGATTTTTAAATAGAATTCTTCAGCAACATGAATTTAAAATTCAGGACACCTTCTCATGCATTCGGGTAACACTGTATCCACAAACTAGTCTCAGGGAGTGCTGCTTAGCAATCTGCCTGAGAAGAAAGTCTTTATCAAAGCATCTCATACTGTTTAACCACAAAGCATCTTTCCCAGCACTAAACTGTCAAGTTCCTTCAAGGCAAGCAGCAAGTCACAAAAGAGTTCTGCAAGCTCTGTCACACTCATTTAGTGATAGATTTTTGTGGGCTACAGCTAAGGTATCTATGCACCTCTGCTCCAAATATTTCCCATCTTATTTTTCATTCCTGCAGACATGCTGCCATAATATGCTAAAGAAACACAATTATATGGAGCTATAGAACTGCAGAGATGTAGCTATATCTTCAGATTTTTTGATGAACTGGTACAAAAGCAGTCTGCAAACAAATTCCTACCTACATGAATTACTGTGCCTTACAAATATTCTCCGTAAGGAATCAGTGATTTTTATCTTCAAGAAGACAACTTGTAATCAAAGGTTTGCAGAACTGTGTCCCAAGACTCCCACCAATCATTTCCTAAATTGACAGAGATGTCTTTGCTGAGAGGACACAGATCTGCAAGGCCAGGCCCCTCTCCCTGAGGCACATTTAGTTTTTCTTTTGGGCCACAATGTGTTCTCAATAATGTCATCATAAATTTCAACTATTTTCTTTGATCCAATAGAGCTTTAATTGCATTTACAGTGGAGCAAGCACGATCAGAATCAAAGCTTTTACATACAACTTTCAGGCACATTTCTGGAATTTATTTTGATGCACACAGGCTTAGCTGCAATTGTTTCAGATGTTCTCCCAGCTATTTTCTCTCCCCTTTCCTATCCCCACAAGAAACACTAACAGTTGCATTGTCTTTTTATGGGCTGAGGAAGTGAAGGAAGCGGAGGGACTTCCAGGAATTTTTAATTTATATATTTTTCACTTTAACAGGTTTTTTCAGATTTTTATACATATATGAAACTATATGTACAGACACCAAGAGAAAGAATTTGGAGTACTGAGCCCAGGCCTTGGTTTCACATTTTTAAGCAAAATCACTCCAGCACAGCAAGGGTAATTACTATTTTATAGTTCTCTCTCCTTGCTTGACTCCATTTGGATTTTGAAAAGCTCTCTATATTAAAGCTTTCTCATTAGCCATGTGAAGCCCAGTACCCTAGAAACAGTATTTAATTCAACCATGCCCTCCCTTCTGGGCATTTCCTGGCAAAAAATTGTCAGTTGGAATAGCTGAAGACAGCCAAACATTCACTGCAAGGAAGTGCCAAAACAAGGGTCTTTATTGCTGATAAAAGCCATGGAAACATCAGAATGCAAAACAAAGGTGCTGCCTTTTTTTTCACTTCCATCTGCTTCACTAAAGCTGTGACTGCTGCTGTGATGGAATCGAAGGCACCAGTTTTCACCCTGAGATAAACTCTAGCACAGTAGCAAATGACAAAAGCAATTTTACTCCCAGTGTTAAATCACTATGTTTACTCTTACATTACTACCAAGCAAGTTCCTCACACCACGTTCTCATTTTCTGTGCTCTTCACCATGCTCATTCTCAGGAGTTAGGCCTGATAAAGCCAAACTTTTATCATCAGCCCTGGTTATACTAAAACAAAGGATGCTATGGTCTCTTTCCAAAGGAGAAAGGGGATAAACTTTCAGCCTCCACAATTCCCTGTAACTCCTGTTACTCTGCAAGTCAAACCTGTGTATTAATAAGATCTGGTGTTTATGATATCTCCCACCATCTGGAAGTGCAGCTACCCCAGGCATCCACAGCATCCAAGGACAATTACACTTACACTTGCCAGGTGGATGAGCCTTGTCAGACACGGGTGGTCACAGCCAGCTGTGCAGGGCAGCAAGGTTCATCCTCCCCTGCTCTTCACCACATTTTCAGCACAGCCACCTCCTGAACAAGCACAGAAGTTTGGAGACCTTTTAGAGACTTTTGTTCAAAGGTCTCCAAACTCACAGTGACCCAAAAGCTGAACTGAATTCCTCACAGTGTCCATGACCCATCTTTATGCAGAGCACAGCCATACCCACACACCTAGAGCTGGACTATACCCGCAACACAGATACACCATGCCAGCTGAACACTCAAAAGATGTATGCAACTCACCACCAATGCCTTCACAGGAGCAGGAATAACCTGTACCACAGACAGGTGCCACTGTGCTGGCAGAACAGTGCTCATGCCAAGTCACAGCAGCTGGACTTCTACTGACCCCACAGCAATTACTGCATTAAAGAAATCATACCCCTTGCAGTCAAAATTATACTGGTACAAAAATCTACGTGCAGACCAGGCCTCAAATCAATTTAGGAAACCAACACAAGGGATTGTTCCTCTTTAATTATATTGCCATTTAAATAAATTTGTTTAAATCAAGACTTAAGACCTGAAATAATTTTTTTAAGGAGTGTGGCTTTGTTACCTGCACGCATGCTGACCTTGCAAATGAAGTCACTGACTTTGACAGCTCACTCTTAGGAGCTCAGACTTTGTTACATGGAAAATAAACAAAAAGCAGTAGGGTAAACACTTTTGCTTCAGTGGTTTGAAGCAACAAGAACAATTGATAGCCACCAGAAATAGTGCTGTGGCAAACAGATATTAACAGTGGAGAGGGTTGCTGCACTGCAGTGGCCTGTGAAAAACACCCATCTTGGCCATCCTGGAAATTTAACTCCATTTTCACTCTTGGTGCTCTGCCATCACTACAGCACAATGGGCAAAATCTACTGCACATACGAAGACAAGGACAGTAAGCTGCAATATGCTCCAACACAATTTACCTAGTTTTCAAACAAAAGCAGACAGAACAACGTGTTCAGTATCTTGCAGAGCTTTTACCCTGCCTCCATCAGGGGTTGTGCTCAACTATCCTTGTTTAGAGCATACAGCAAAGCTCAGTCACATACTGTCAATCTCAGGCATGAGAGGGCTTTAAGAAAACAAAAACAAATAAACAAAAGAGAGGAA
Organism: Hypocryptadius cinnamomeus; assembly: GCA_013400635.1. Classification (NCBI taxonomy): domain Eukaryota; kingdom Metazoa; phylum Chordata; class Aves; order Passeriformes; family Zosteropidae; genus Hypocryptadius; species Hypocryptadius cinnamomeus. The sequence goes on from VYZP01032979.1 coordinate 13,109, forward strand.
AGAGGCAACTATGGGAAGCTTGAAAATCTAGTCGTTTTTATTTGTTCAACATATTTTCCCTTCTCCCCATTTATCTACATATTCTTCCTTTATTATTTAATATTAATCTGGAACAACAGAAACAGCTTGCAAGTCCTTCCTTTTACCTGCCTGCACCCCTGAACACTCAGCAACTCAAGTCCCTAAAACCAAGCAACAAGACAAAGTCACAGAGGGATCAGACAGCTCAGCACCACAGCAGGCCATCACAGTGGCCACAGTCTGTCAAGAATGAAAGCACAAAGCAATGCAAGAAAGAATAACAACAACAATAAAAATAAAATCTGTCTTCTGATGTTTCCCATGTTAGCAGAGTGCAATAATGTACTCCACAAGTTAAATAATTACAATACTTAGTCTGGGCACAGCTCTAGCAGTATAAACACACCTTTTATCAATACCTTCTCTCATCTTCTCATGGACTCAAGCTATGCAACACATTTTCTGTTTGTGCAACAGCACAGATGTGCCACTTTAACCAAAAACAAACAGCTGCACAAGGTACTGTGTATGTGATAATTCACTGTACAAACTGTGCCATCCTGTGAAAAACAGAAAGAGATCCTCACTAGCACAGCCACAAGGTTAGACATGCAGCCTATACCTTCAGCACCAACACCCGCTTCATTCATGGGAGATATTTTACTATTCCAGCCCTTTTTTACTTAACTCATACTAGTCAAGTCTTCCACAGCCATGCCAGAAGCCACGCCCCAGAGAGCTAATTAGCTCTTACCTGTTTGTAACACCAAATCAAGATATTATTGTGCTGCTAATGCTGATTTGTCATTTTTAGCACTTACAAGGGTGCCCTGGGAGGACCTATGCTGAACACAGCCCTGGTGTGCACCACTCTTTGAACAGATGAGGTTTTCCAGCTCCAGAGACATTAAAGGAAAAAAAAAAAAAANCAGTAAAGGAAAAAAAAAAACCAAAAAAAAAGCTGCATTTACCAGCACTGCTAACACAACGTAAGAGCAGAATAGCACAACTATAGTGTTCAAAGCACAAGGAAATGATAAAGGTCATAAGGACTTGCCTACGTAAAGATTAACCAAAAAAAAGAAAAACAGACAGCAGCAGCCCTGACTGACACATACATTAAAAGGAAGATTTCTCTTCCAAGTATCACCTCTGACTATGGGCTCTGCCTAACAAAGCATGACAGATCAAATCAAACACTGGCAGAGGTCAGCATTGCTCTCATTTTCTTCACTTCACCATGCCAAAGGTCCAAGCCCCCAGCAGTCAAGCAGATGGAAGAAGGGTGTCTGTGCTCTGGCACATTTTGCCATTTAAATCACAGGGAGAAGCAGGGCTGCTGAGGGCTTGGGCTGCCATTTGTTTCTACCAAGTCACCTATGGTGCACAGCGAAATTTGACAGTGGACAGTAACCTACCAAACTCGAGAGATGCTGCTTTCCACATCTGCCCTTCTCCAGCTGAATGGGCCAAGGTCACAACTGCAGGCATCCTGAGGAGATTCAGCCTCACCCACTTCAGCTGCCCACACTGGTATGGAGACAGCATCCTGGGACCCCCAAGGCTAAGCACTCTTGTTTAAATAGGGAAAAAATGCAGCAACACACACTGACCTGACCGGACACAGGATCGCAGTAGGATCTTCATATCTAGCACTGTTTAAAACAACCTCTTCCATCACAACTGGCTTTTTTTAGGCTAGGCAAATTTGAGTGTGCCATCACAGCATGAGCTCAGTGCCCCAGTATTCCAAGTGTGGTCCATTCTGGGCTCCCAACCCACCTACCAGTGTAACAATAGAACTGGTGGCTACTTCCCCACAGAAGAGAGCAATTGGGAAAAACTGAAAACATGCCTTTGATTTGAAGGTCATGAAGGAGACAAGAGGTGGGGGGAGGTTCCTAGTTTTTTATTATTATTTTTATTAGTTTTGTTTTTAAACCTGAACACTGGTCTTTTTACCTCAACTGTCCCAGAGGCCCAATATCTCTGAAGGAATTTTACAGGCATAATACTAGCATTAAAGGTCTGCCCTACTGAGAGAAAAAGGTCAATGGAAGAATTAGATGCCATTTTCTGTAGTATACCTTCATCACTTGAGTAGAAAGATGACATCCAGCTGACTGCCAGCAGGCTCTTTGGACTGCCTTTACAATAAATGTGAAAAAAAGGCATCACAGCCTTTGCTAGCTCTGCTGATTAAAGACAGACAGCAGTTCATCTGACTTCTTTCGCACTAAGATGACCATAATTCACATTTAATATGCCGCAAAGTCATCTGCCTTCCAAGCACAGGAGCTGAAAAGAGCTATTCTGCTCAAAGTCACTGCTGTTAGGTCAAATTTAAACTCAATATTACAGGACAGAAATTACATTGCTATTAATAATAAATAGTCATGATAATGTTTTCCCTTAATAGGGCATCTCTTCCCCAAGAATCCTAATGCTTTATAAACACTGGACTGAGTTTTACCCACTGCTACAACCCTAACTTCTGCCTGATTTGCATGGGTGCAGAGGAATGTAGAAATTAATTAGAGATTGCATCAGATCTGTAAATTACTTCGCTGCAGCTTGATGTTCCTCCCACCTCAGAGACAGATGCAGCAATAACATTGTCAGTGCTTTAACAAGGAGTTCTCACAAACACACTTTGGACAGCAGGCCTATACTGCATGCCTGTGTGGTGCCAGTGCTTCCTGCAAAGGGGTGGGAAGGTAAGGATCTGAGCAGTACCATTTATGTTCCTCTCTAAATAAAGATGCTCCCTCATGACCACGATCAAGTATAGAAGAACTACCAATCAGCAAAAAACTTTAAGTGCTCCTTAAGAGGAGCAGCTTCTGGAGGGCTGGGAAAATCATACTCTGTGTAGTCCCCAGGAAGAATGGACTCCTACCATGTGCTACTACAACATAAACATTTTAAAAACTAATACTGCACAGACATGGCTGCAAACACATGCAGTAAATACTCAACACACGGCTCAGTGTTCCTGTCCTTAAGTTGGGATGAAAGAGTAAGCAAAACAACTGTAAATAGAATCAAGGATAACATCTCCAGAGATATGCTAAACATCTGGTACTTGAGTCTTCTCAAAAGCAAAACATTCGCTCCACTGCACGTGGAGCTCAGGAATAAGTTCTCTTTATCCAAGCTGACTTGAGGCAAACACCAACAGGACCAGGCACATAGAAACATCTGTGCCTTCAAGATGAAATGTCACCAAGGTCTTCTCAGAACCACAGGCAGTAAATCACTTCACCTGATGTGGCAGCTACTCAGTCTCACAAAGCAAGTGTTTCAGTCAGGATCTGAAGAATGTCATATCCAATTGACTGAGGAGGGATTACACTGGGAAAAGTCATGTGCTGACAGTTTTGAACTAGGTGGAGGCTCATATCATACTGTCTGTACTAGCAGCTCTTCTGATGCTGGGCACAAATAGACACTCAGTAGGTGACATATTTCATTCCTCCATGCAAACACATCTCCCCTGCCTGATCAGGCTTGGGATACTACTGTACTACTGAAGCATGCAGGGAGGGGAAAAGAAGACAACTTCTAGCAGCAAGTCAGAAGACCACCAAGCAGCAAGTCAGTCAGGACATCACTTTTGTATTATGCTCCAGGGAGCAAATATAAANAACACACTGAATGTTTCAGTTCAGTAAGAAGGGAAACCACCCCCATTCAACAGCAGCATTATTCTCAATGCTTACCTTAATATTCACCCACTGATCTTTCTTGACCACCAAGCAGCAAGTCAGTTAGGACATCATTTTTGTATTATGCTCCAGGGAGCAAATATAAAGTAATAATAAAAAGAGCTCCTAAGTGAGCAAGACAGACCAGGGGCAAGAAAGGGAAAGGGTCAATCAGGCCATTTTGTAGAAGCAAACAAGGAGTTTGATTCCTTTTATCCAGAAGTGACAGAGGCCATCAGTGTATTCCACATAAAATACCACAGGTTTTATTTGTGCTTTTGGTCACTGTTCAAACCAGCCTGGTTTCCAGTTCTCTCTTGATTTCTCAGTTGGTTCCAAAGACTTGCCCAACACTGATCCTACGCCTAAAAAAACTACCATAGAGTCAGATGCAGCTCAGGAACCTGTTTCCAATAGAGATGGGTAGCAGAGGTTAAGAGGAAAAGCTAACAGGGCAAGTTTGAAGCTTTTTTCCTCCCATTTTCTCCCCTCAACAGCTGCCAGGAAGCCACCATTTGGGGACCTCCTCAGCTGGGGCATGTATTCATATGTTTCTGTTTGAACAGAAGTTGATGGGCCACTGTGCCAAAAACACATTTCAAGCAGCAACACATCTACATGTCAGGTGCATCAGTGAAAACAAAACAACTGAATCCTTCCTGCCGAGTGGCCAGAGTTAAACACAGCTGTGGGGACACCTGTTTCACCCCACCTTCACCTCTGGAGTCTGCATCAGGAATAGGCCAGACAGGACTTATTGTGCTCCAAATTCACAGGGTAAACTCAGCTCCAGATGGGTGATGGAAACACCACCAACTGCTTCCTTGGGCTTTCACTTTTTAATAATGAAACTTCACCAAATGAGAACACACCTTTGGGAAACAAGACCATTTAAAATAAAACATGGGTACCAAAGAAAATTTGGTCCCTGTCTCTTCCCAGGCCAGACATTAATTCTGTAATAGAGAAGCCAGATATTCATGTTACTAACAAGCAACTCATGATTTCTCAACCTTTTCTACTGCAATGCAGGACATCATGTTTAGACCTCCTGAAAGCTCCATCTGCAAAGCCTCTGGTATCCCCATCTATGTCCTATGTCCTAGCTGCTACATAACATTTTTTGTGTGAAATTTCAAGAGTAAGGAATGTTTTTTCATCGTTTGCTTTCCTCAGACTATACAACACTGCCCCTCTTTACCAGAGACTTCTGAACCTCCCACTTAATTGCAGTCTCTCCCACAAACCAGAAAATCCATTGATTAAAGCAAAATAATCACTCCAGGGCACAGTGGTTCCCAAGCCATGAAGGGCAAGCAGGACCAGGAGACAGAGCTGCCAGCAGAGAGATATTCCTCTCAGCAGTTTGGGAACTGCTGCTCTAGCTCCCTGTTTGTACCTTGAAAGAACTTCCATTGTTATAGACCCAATGTCTGTATTAAAAACAAAAATAAAGAAAACTTACCTCTGAGACAACTGTGAGAGGAGTTATTTGTAGTCCAAGATATATTTCTGTAATAATCTTTTAAGTAAAACACTATTTAAAAAAAATCAGATGTTGCACATTATCATCTTGTAACCTGTTTAGTTCCTGTTTAATGACCATTCCATGCTTTTTTACACAAACTTTATTACCCCTACAACATACAAGTAACTCCTGCTGGGGAAAGGGAGGAAACCCTTTAAATAGAGGTGAAAGAGAACCAAGAATGTTCCAATAAACAGGGAGAAAACACCTTTTTTCCTGCTCTGGTCTGTTGCTAGCAGATTGCATCAGCAAGTTACCATTAACATCTCAGCTACATCAATTCATAGAACCATTCATAAATTCAACTCATGTTTGAGACCAGACTTTTTTTTTTTTTTCTTTAATCTCCAAATATGGAGAGAAGGACAAAACATTATTACTTTATTATGCTAGACATGTGTCTAGCTCTCTGAGAGAAAGCACACCAATTGTGTTTCTTTATTATTTCAGAAATGTTGTTCTTCTAACAGATGCCTTGTGTCTGCCTGAAATCTCATGGGACTGTAAGAGCACAAGGCAAGCCTGGACACTTCCATGAGCAACACCTGCAGGAAGAGTGTGTCACAGGAAAACTGACACAATTGTTGCCAAATTAATGTGTGTCAAACGTGGAACCTTGTGTTATACTGTCCTTTATACGTGTTTTGTGGGATATGGACTTCTATATTACAAATTCATTCACATGTCATTCTGGCAAGCAAGTCAGGCTTCTGCTGCAAGTGTAGCATCTTCAGGAAAAAGTCAAGTGTATTATAAAAGAAAAGCAAATGTTCTGACTCAAAGAACAAGCATTTCTGAGTACAGAAAGTAACAGTGAGCAAAGATTCCAGACAAATGCCTACACTGTACTTTTCTTTAGGTACTGACTTAATTTCCTTAATTGCATAATTTCAAATGTTGAAAACACTAGCTGGCTGCGATATTAGCAGCATTTGAATGGCGACTAATTCTAATGAGTATGCTAGTAGCAATTTAACACTACGACACACCACACACATTTATGAGGCTGAGAGCGATAGCAATCACCCTGGCTCATAAACCTCCACGCTCTCTGCCACGACACCTCACAGCATTTTCCTCTCATTTTCACCTTTTGTCACCTATATTTGAGGGGACAAATTAAGATTCCTTTACTGCAGAGGGTGTTTGCACTTAAATCCATCGGAAAGCCAGTGCCCGAGGACCAGAGATCCCGAAGCTGGAAGAGTAAAGCCGAGACTTGCGCTCACACAGGAGAAAGCGAGATGCGGCCCGCTTTTGCACGCCTGAAACCAGAGCAGCTCACCACAGTACATGCCTACTTTTTCAGTCCCTCCTTCCCTTTGTACGTGAGCTTCGCTAAGAGTTTCCTCTGCTGTCACCGCTTCCTGCCTCCCTCTCTGGTTGGCAGCTGGGGTCCCGGGGGCAGTGCGGACACCCGCGCCCCCCCCGAGCAGCGCGGGCGCGATGCTCGGATCCCCGCTGCCCTGCCAGGCGCGGATGGGAACCGGCGGGCGGGATGGTTATTTCCTCCCTTTTACCGCGACTTTCTCCTTTTTACCACGATACGGGTGACACCTGCTCCCTCCTCCCGCACCCTCGGGTGTCAGGCCCGGCCCCGCATAGGCTTGCCCGAGCATCGCGGAGGGGCGGGTCCCCGGTGTCGAGGGACCTCGCCGGCGAGGACCGGGGATCCGGGATGTCACGCCGAGCTGCCGCAGCGCCATCCCCCGCGCCCCGCCGGTCCTCGGCCTGCACCCGCGGCTCGGCCAGCCCCTCTCCGGAGACACGGGGCATGGGGAAGAGGGCTGAAGAGTAAAGCGAAGGCAAAACTCCGCGCTGAGGGGAGAGGTTCAATTCCATTCGGCCCGAGGCGAGCGCGAATCCCGAGCCCGAGGCGGGGTCGCCCCCCGGCCGCCCGCACTCACCCAGGGTCTTGACGGCGACCTGCCGGGTGAGCGGCGGCGGCAGGTTGACGCAGACCAGGTCGACGTCCTGGTGCAGCAGCACCTCGTCGATGCGGCTGGTGTAGAAGGGGACGCTCATCTCCTTGGCCAGCTCCTCCGCCTCCTCGGGCGTGCGGCCCCACAGCGCCTTCACGGCGAAGCCCTCCGCCTTCAGCAGCGGCACGATCACCCGCGCCGTCAGCCCGGTGCCGAACACCCCCACCCCGGGCAGCATGGCGGCGGCGAGGCGGGTGGCACGGCGAGGCGAGGCGCTCCCTCCTTCTCTCAGCGGGAAGAGGGAGGCAGCCCCCGCTCGACA
>VYZP01032980.1:360-47474 GCA_013400635.1 Hypocryptadius cinnamomeus
GAAAAAGAATCTGAAGTCTGTAGTCCTGTTAATCTGTGGGCTGTTTTAGTTCAGAAACAAAATTTTATTTTTCTTCACCAGCAGAAACCTCAGCCCAGGGCACTTCTGTAATATAGAGTAACAAAATGCTTATGTAAACAACGTGGAAAGGGATGTAATAACTCCATGTTACATTTGAAGGTATCAGAATATTGACTATGAGGATAAATATCACTTAATGATTTTGGATTCTTTCAAGCTGTATACTTGCCTGCAGAAAAAAAATTGCTTAAAACACTGCAATAAGGCAACATACTCATATTTGTCTTGAGTTCATTTCAAAGGGACCTGTGCATTGTAAGTTTTCATAAATCCTTTAATTTACTGAGATGTGTTTTGAAAAAGCTGCTTTATACAAGCACATAAAAGACTATCAGTAAATGAAAGGGCCATCAGTGAAGAGCATATCATAAATTTCTTGGCTTCTAAGAGCTTACCAATAGTCTACTGAAAATTGTGCTGTGGTAAGGCACCTGTCAAGTGTTAAAAAGTGCTTTCTTGGCATGGCAGAGAGCAACACAAAAGATGAAGACACATGTTTGGACACCTACTTCTGTCTCAAGTGTCACCTGCTGTCACACTGATCACTCCAAAGACTTCACAAACCTGAAGTTGTTCCCAGTATTGCATATCAGCAGTATGGCTGCATCCATGCTTCAACATGCATCCAGTTACTTTGTGTTGTTTCATAAAATATAAAAGAAACTGGGCCATAGTGACATAAACCAGACCTGATTTAGGGAAATGAACAAGATCACTCTGAAGTTAGTACAACTTTTGGAACAACCTGCTTCCCCAATGGTCCACTTTTAAGAACAGTCTAAAAACAGGAAACACTTTTCTGTAATCCTGAAAACACCTTGGACATTAGCAAGGAAATAAATAGCTCCTTTCCACTCCAAGGTGCTGGCTGTGCTTGTGCATAGTTTTTTTGGCTGTGAAGAGAGGAATACCTTCCAAATGCAAATATTAAAATGCCCTTAAGATACCCTCCAATTTTTATTGCTCTTTGGGAACAGTGCATTCTAGTTTAGACATTAAAAATTCAACATAAAGTACATAGTTTACATCTGGGAACTATATTTCTAGTGGCGGTTGGCCTAAACAGGACTGTACATGGCAAGGATATAAGAAAGAAAAGATTAATGGAAATTAAATGACCTCTAAATATATGGTCTTCACAGAATTACATTTAAATATTCTCATTATTTTTCCAGTCCTTCTCTAAGTGAATTGAAAAACTCATGACTTCAAGGACCCGCAGGCAAAATCCTTTGCTTTTAGCACATTATCTTGGAAAAGTGTCCATGTCTAAGACATTAAGGCATGTTTTATTACCATGTAGAAGAGGATAAAACACCATGAGTCAGTTTTCTCTACATTCAATTTTCTTCTTGTTATGAAATACAATGTTCTGCAAGCACCGAGTCATTAACAAATTAGAAAGATCTCTAGTACAGTATTTGTTATACAGTCAAAAAAGAAGAAATTGTTTAATTTTTAATGGAATTCTGAATTTATTACCTGTTAGATTTCCAGATATTTTTAAAGAACAATTGAGAAATTACTCATTAACTATTTTCTTCTGATTAGGAATGGACTGAAATTATCTGAAGAATAATTTCCAAGATAAAATGTGATGTAATGAAACTGAAAAATATCTGAGAAATTTTTTTTTTCAGTTGAAACTGCTAATGGAAGCTGGACTGTCTTCCAGATTTTTATCGTTTTTTTTTGTCCCATTCACTTTATACTATTCACTACCTTTTCAGCAGCTCTATTGAGCTGCAATTTAAAAAAAAAACCGAACCAAAACCAAACCAACCAACCAACCAACAACAAAGAAAAAAATTGCCTTTCATATTTTAATATAATGCAGAGGAGAAAAAGGAGATATTTTATATTTAGCTTTAGGGAGTTTTTTTTTTTTACAGAAAGGAAAGTGAAGATCCCACATGAAAATATTTGCTAATTCAGAATGTTAAGAAGACCAAGATTAAGAAGAGCTAGGGCATTCTGAACCTCCATCCAACCTTGGCTTTTAATCTCAGGTTAAAATTTGGAAGGAGATAAGAAAGAAATGTTAGTGTCAGTTACTAAAGCTCCGTAGTCTTAACTTCTTTACCTCAGGTTTGGTATCAGTGCAATTACATTACCCTACCTAGAAACTGGTAGGGTAACTGTGTGGCTTCTTGATACAAATATTTTGTTAGAGAAACTGTTATAATGTGCCTTTAAAAATTAGAAGGGGATATAAGCACAGAAATATGTATTAGCATTTAATCTGTCAAGTGCTACCTTACAGAAATTCTAGAAAATTATCACAAGATAGTTGACTTTGTGGCTACTTTTAGCTTTCTGTGAAAGTGAACCAGCTATTAGCATTAATGGAGACACTGCCTCTCCACTGGCTCCCACAGCAGGGCTGGAGCATGCCGAGGCTCTCACCCTAGCTGTGAGCCATGGAAAATAAGCTCCTATGGTAAGATTCCTATTGCAGATGCATTTTGCTGATGGTTTCCAACCTTCTCCTCTAGCATTCCCCAAGTGTTACCTTAAAGCCATTTCTAGGTCTGGATTCCATATATTCTTAGGCTCATACTTTTGCACAGCACATGGATGAAGTAAAAAAATTAATGGCAGACTCACAATTCAGGCACCAATGTTTCTTTATAAGCCCACTTTAAGGAACTAAACTTCCCTAGACAATAAATGTAAAGCATGCCTGGGCTGTAGGTGCTCCAGCACTTATCTTAGACCCCAAAGTTATTTGGGTACTTTTAGTGGCATTACAACAGATGACAGGGCTTCATTTGTTGTTAAATGAATCCGTTCAGGGCTTTTATCTGAAAGGGCTTCATTTGCCAGAAGTGGTTTGAGCACTCAGGTCTGCAAGGGAAGAGGGAAAGGCAGTGGCCATGTTGTTCTGAAGACCTGGGGGAAAGCACTTCCCTGGGAAGTGGAAGATCTGATTCAGTTTCCTCCACATCCTGAGGAAGGGACAGCCCTCTCCCATTTCCCAGTCTTTTCCCTAGACAGGTATGGGGTCACAATCCATCCTTCCTATTGCAGAAAGACTACTGATAGTCCAGATGAAGCACGCATGAACCCAAAGAACAGGCAGGCAAGAGGACCCCCATGTGACTTGTAACATGTGAGCTGTAGGGAAACTTGGCTTCCCTCTTAGGAGTGAACATGTAAACAGCTTGGGAAACATCTGATTAGCTGTGAATGTTAAAACAGCTTGGGAAGTGGGCATTGGAGTGTAAGTTACCTCTGAATGAGTAATGTGTTTTCTGGGCAATGCCACCACCTGTGTTTTGGGTTGATATGAATGATTCAGTGTGACATCTGCAGTGTGCACTCTTCTGAATACATCATTGTTATCAGTGGGATGAATATGTATGTCCATTTTGGCCCATTTAGCAAATTAGCAAAAGCTTTGAATAATGGCCATGATACAAAAACATGAGATGACTAATCAGTTGAAATTTTTTTTGGCAAGGATGTCAAAAGGCATTAAACATTTTCCAGATATAAGAAATGTAATAAGCCTCTGGACTGCTAGTAAAGGGCAGTGCTAAGACAAGTGAAAAAGAAAACACTTTAATGCTTATTGCAGAACAGAGGGTGCTGAAAGGTTCATACTTCTCCTAAGTTAATGAGATAGAGGAAACCTATGCTGAAGAAGAGAGAAATAAAGTACCAAAAGGATGTAATTTTTGGAGATAATTTATTTCTTGGGATCCCTAATATTTTATTAAGCCTTGTCCTTCTTCCCTCCTATTCCATCTTCCTCATTGGAGTGGAGCAGGAGGTGGTGTGATATTGTGATTAGTCCAGAATATGGAGCAATTTCCATCTTCAATGCCTCTATGTGTTTATGCATGTGTGCCTGTGAGTATATTAATGCACTTGTACAATATTCCATCTGATGCTGACAAAATACCTCTAAAGGAAGGAGTGATGGTATTTCCTCCTTTTGTTCTTGAGGAGATTAAGACACATTTTTCTGCACACAAATGCTCTCCTGTTCCTGATGCAATCACTTTCAAAATATGCTGTCCCACCCAGATGAGAATTGCATCCTACTTTTCTCCTCTGGGGACTGTGAGCTTTAACTTTTAGGGCTTGTCTCTACAAGCACAGTCTTTACTTCCCTCTGCCCCCATGCAGGCAAAGAGATCAGTTCCTGCATCCATTGCACCACCCACAGTCAACTGTTTAGCTTAAAAATCCAGGGTACCTCTTACAATTGGATGGAACCTCAAGATGTGTTGGGGGAAAAGTCTGTAACTTTAAAGTGATGCATAATAAATAATAAAAGCTTAACTCTGAAATTTGGGATTGTTTTGTAATATCAGTCTGAAATATCTGTTATCTTTGAGTTTATGTCTCCAGGGACCACAGTGGTAGGTGCTGAGCCTGGGGCTCTTTCTGAGTCAGAAAGGCACAGGGCCAGGAAAAATGGCAGTTCCCAGCCCTTATTAATGAGTGCATGGGGAGATCTTTCTGTTTACAGGATCAAAGACCAGCTGACACTTGCTCTGGCACTGAGAAGATTATAAATAAGGATCCTGCTTTTGTGAGTTCCTGAGCACCTTTAAATCTCTTTGACCTTGATGAAGAGGAAGAAGAAACTGTAAATATAACTCTCTGAAGATTCTCTGTGAAGTCCTTGCATTCATGTGGGATAGTAGCGACAAATGCAGGAATCTGAGTGTCCCCAAGATACCACGACCTCAGGACTCTTACAATAAGACACTTTTTTTTCTGAAACCGGCATAATTTTTTTTTTTTAATACAAAGTTGTCTCTTTTTAAATGACCATTGGAAGAAATGACCTTGTGATATGGGTGAAGTTGTATTGAATACCTTAGATGATGAATGGTGATATATTGTATCCTATTGCATAGTTCCTGAAGAGGCATAGTTTGTCTACAGGAAAGGTATTAGCTTGGATATTTGTTACCATTTCCTTTTCATATTATAAAAGCAAAAAATATGCAGATTGGATGTCCATGGTTCACATAAAAATATGTGCTTCGTCTTCTGTTATTCATTCATTAAATGTTATAGATATTATTTACCCAAAAAATCCCTGTCCACAGCTGAACTTTATGCAGTTTTCTATTTTCCCAATTTGTGGCAGAAAACGAAACAAAAGCCTTATCTGCATTTTTACCAGTAGGGTAAGCATACACCCTTTGGTAACTTGGTGTATTTTTATCTTTAGTTTATTTAGTCCTCTATTTTTTTTTTCCCAATTGATTGCCATTGATTATTAACATTTTAATTAGTAATAAGCTGGTAAATTATTTTGTTATTTGAAATGCCCTGAAAACAGTAGGCAGAACAGAGAAGTAAATCATGCCTGAGCCTTCAGTTCCCTCTTCTTTTGATATCTGCCTTCTGCAAATGAATGATTTGCATATAAAAACCTTTAAACTGCAGCTGTAAGATTTTTTGTAACCTATTGAAGATTGAATGATTATGCATTTCATAAAAATGCTGTTCAACTTAGTTTTTAAAAGAAAGAATGTTTTTTAAAAAATGAAGTGGGATTTTTGAAATTGTCAACCCTCTTTTTACCAGCAGCAGCTCAGTGGCTTTTTTATTCACCCGTCCTGTGATTCTTTTGCCTTTTTTTCCCCCTCTATGCTTACTTCCTGCCTCTTTCCCCTGCCTTTGGAGTGTCTCTATTGCTTCTGCTCTGCTCCTGAAGCCCCTGCAGGTGAAGTACTATTGCTGTGTGGGAAAAAATTCTCTTCACCAGGGCAGCTTACCTGATAAGTGGAGAGTCGTAGCACCCTAATTCCAAAGAATGGAAATGCAAGCACAGAGGTAGCATTTGGGAGCCACACAAGAAGTCTAAAGCACTGTGTGGAACCAGACTGACATCTATAAACACCAGTGAGATTTTGTGTCCCTTCATCTCTCCTCCCACCTTCTGAGAAAATGATCCAAGAAAAAACAACCGTTATATTGGCAAAGTCTCTGGCAAATTTTGGTTGCATCAGGGTATTTAGAAAACTCTGTAGAGCCTGTAAGTAAATTTGCAGATTAAAAATAACATTCTTTCAGGTTCAGCTCCTAAACAGATCAAGTTATCTTAATATCTGCCTTGTAAATGTTTATACTGACAAAAATCTGTAAAGTAAAGTTTGAATTGCAAATTCACCTGTATTAAATGTTGACCTCCTGGAAAGACACTTAAATACACTTTCATAAGCGAACCTTGTTTATAGTGCTGGAGTGTATAACTTGGAGGATATTCAAATGAAATTGTTTTGGAAGACCTTTTTGCTTCCCCAGTTTTCTGAGCAAAACTTGCCGCAAAACTATGCAGTCAAATACAAATGCATGTTTCAGTGGGAACAGTTTATAATAGCTTCGTTCTGATGCAAATTTATACCAGCTTTGCACTGGTGTAACTGCTGGCTCCAGATGAGCAACAACCGAAGAGAACACACAGTCCCTGGGGAGTTGAAGTGGAAGAGAAAAAAGTGATCGTGGTGTATGTAATGCTGTGTATGTTAATAAGGCATTTATGGAATACTCTGTGTGTGTTTATGCAGTACATATGATTTATACAGAGAGATCCTATATCCATACAGTTGAAGCGCTGTGCATTTATCTTGTGTGGAAGCTCGCTTCTGGCAGCTCGGCTCCAGCTGCGATTGGCAGCAGCTGGAAGCAGCGGGCTCGGGAGGGCTTTTCCCTTCTCCCTTGGCCCGGCGGGCTCGGGAGGGCTTTTCCCTTCTCCCTTGGCCCGGCGGGCTCGGGAAGGCTTTTCCCTTCTCCCTTGGCCCGGCGGGCTCGCTGCTCCGGCCCCGGGGCCAGGGTCCGGCCCGCAGCCCCGCGGCCCCGGCGCTCCTGGCAGGCCCCCATCCATCCCCGGGATCTGCTCCCACTGACTCCTGCCTGCCCTCCTCGGGGGCAGCTGCCCCTGCCAGGCCCGGACTTGTGAAGAAGAATTAAGCCATTTTTCTGCCCTTGAGCCGAATCCATGCCAGCCAGTCTGAGGGTGCTCGCCACGGCTGCTTTTCAAACATCTCTAATATTTTAATCCGTGCATAATAGTTCATGTTACTCCAAAATCAATCTTATTGCCCATCCCTTTTTCTCTCTTGGTCCCTGTAGGTTATTTTCTGTTCTCGCAGCACTCCCATCTACTCCATGCTGAATTAATGTTCTGTTTACCTTCTAGTCCAGACTGGTAACAGCATGACCCTGGCCCATGAAGTTCAGTGGCTTTTATTAGGTTTAAATCTGTCCTTTAATAGGGCTGCTCATTCCTATTAAAGCCTGGCAGATTGACTTCATTTTTTTCCTTATATCTAAAGAAGAAAAATCAGAAACACCCATTACCTCTAGCACAGTTGCATTTCAAGTCAAAACAGGTTGCTTTTATTTCTGGGATTTCCATTAGGTTTTTCTGTCATAACCCCTGGCTCAGGCAACAGTTCTTTTTTCTTTTTTTCTTTTTTTTTTTTTTTTTGGAAAGGGTAAACAGACTCTTCTTCCCCCTCTCCAAGTCTTTTATACAGATCATAATTCCTTACAAACTTGCAAAATGTGAATGTCAGAAGACCTGGATTGTTCCCACTTACTGGAATGACGCTGCTAATCTCTTCCTGCATCTGATTTATATGTAAATAGAAGGGAGGTGGCTTGTAGGGAGGCCAAATAGGAATCCCTTCTGTTATAGGAAACCACAGCTGTGAGTCATTCCAAATGAAAAGCTTAGTAAAAACATCAACATCCCTAAAATATTTTTTGGGAAAAAAAAATCCGTGCAAGAGAAAATTAACCTGCTGATTATAAACCACATTATGGAGAGGTTTCTTTTTTTTTTTTTTTTTTTTTTTTTTTTTTTTTTTTTTNCTTTTTTCTTTTGTCTTCTTTTTTTTCTTGGATGTTCATTCCCTTTGCTTGAGGTAATAACAGTGCTTTACTGCAGAAAGTGATTTTAAATTGTACCCAGAGCCAACTCTTTGAAGTTTAATGGCAGAGCAGAGATGAGTGAAGCTTTCATGTACTGCACACTCAGAGGATCACTGACATGAGCAAACACTGCAGAATGAAGGTGATAAGCAGAACAGGAGAATTACAGAGCTACTGTGAAGTTTGTAGCTTTATTAAGATGCCAACGCTTACACTAAAAAGCCCAACTGCAATTCTCAGTGCCTTTTTACACTTCTGAGCTCTCTCCATAGGTAATTCTATTTACAGTCTCAAGCTACTCTTCTCCTGGGCTCCTCACCCCTATTTATCATTATATTTTCAATTTTTTTTTCCTTTTTGATGTGGCTACTGAGAGGGCCTGGGTGTTCTGGTATTCCCCTGCAAGGACAGCAGCAACTGTGGTTTTACCATTCTACCTCCCTCTGTTTTGTAGCTGACTGTTCCATATGTCTTCTCACACAGGTTTGTGTTTACTGGGTTTATTTTACTTGAGTTTTTGTTTGTTTGCCTTATTGGCCTGGAAGTTTTTCCATACACAAGGGGTTTAGCGAACAGCATTTCATCTGTAGTAAACTATAGCCATTACACATTTCTTGTTATTTTAGCAGTGTGGCCTGACCTTGAGCAATGCACAGACTGCAGATAAAACTGGAAATTCAGCTTGAAACCAAAACTGAAAAATAGCAGGGGAATTCTCATCTGCAAGGAAATAAGCAGCAGGTTCCATGAAGCTGTGTGGCTCATGGCAGCAATCTGCACCAGCAGCAACTCCTTCCCCATGTAAGAGACAGAACATGAAATAAAGCCACCAAGCCTCTGCCTGGGATTTTAGTGCTCATGTAGGTATTATGTACCTATTTCCTAAATTTGTATTCATTTCCTTCTGCCATTTCATTTTTTTTTGTATAGTTGCTTCTTATTATTTATATTTGACATGATATAAAATTGTCAACTTTTGTTTAATACAACATGCAACCAGGAAAAACCTTATCTTTATAAAGAATAAGAAGTGACTCCTATAAATGTATAAATGTGTAAATTGCAGTTTTCCAGTTCCCTGCAGGGGACTTAGCATGTTATGCAGGAGGAGTGCAACACCTTCCAGTCATTCAGCCAATGTCACCTGAGTTCCATACATTTGTGTAAGTAATCATCACTTGGAAGCAGCATCAAAACCAGGCAAAATCCCCAAATAAATAATCCTTGGCTTTTTCAAGGTTAATTTTATGTCATTATTCTGATCATTTATTTGGTTTATATTATCTTAACCACCAGATAACCCGAAGCAGTATCCCTCTGGCTGAGGAAAATAAGGCGTCAAATAAAAAATTGTACATCTAACAAAAGTTTCCTGTGTTACTGCCACTGCCATTTAAATTTGTTCTAGATACATTTACTGTTTAAACATCCTTCCTAATTTGATTATCAGCAAGATAAAATGTGGAGTTATTTACCTGCCTTTGTGTGCTGTATAGGTTTGTTTTGGCAACATTTCACAGAAGGTGTATCTTTAAAAACATTAGTGACTGTTGTACAGTATTTTAATGAACAAAGACTAGATAAATCTAGCAGGTTTTATCTACTTTCCATCTGAATCACAGCTGTAAGAGAGGCAAACTCAGGACTGTGGCCAAAATTTACATTAATCTGAAGTGGCCAGCAAGCAAACCCTGAAGGTGAGGAATCCAGCCTCATGGTGACAATTAACATGCCCTTGCAAAACCCAGAGGTGTGGTTTGAAATTCTTGTACACCTGTTGAAAACCTTCCTCTTTGCACTTCTCCTTCTTGAACAGCAGTATTGTTAGTCTGATCTCAGTTTATTTTTCAGAAGTCCAGTTTAGATGCAATCCTGTAAAATATTTGGGACTTCTACTACTTTAAATTGTGCAAAGAAGCCATGGAATGAAGTTTAGGTCCTTGGAGTAGCTGTTGGCTTATGGTGATGGCACTAGAGTTGCTTCAAGAACCAAATAAGTTGTGGGGCAGTTGACCGTTTGATGGAATATTGACTACTTGGTTTGTATGCTGCTCATGCCTGCTAATAATTGAAATATTTTACTTTAGGGTTTCAAGTAACCACAATTTGCTAGATGTTCTGTTTGTTAAATGTTCTTACCTGGCTATTTGGGCTATGTTCAAACTGTTCCTAAAGCCTTTATTTGGCCATCTTTGTGTCCCTCCTCTGAGCTTGTTCCAACAGGTCCATGTCCTTGTGTTGAGGGCCCCAGAGCTGGATGCAGTATTGCAGGTGAAATATCTGTAGCACCAGCCCAGGTCTAACATATAATTTTGCATTTAAAGCTCACAGAAATTTTCCTGCATTATTTTGGTTTCCTTGCACTCTTAATAATTCTGAAATGCTTCTCCTGAGACTGTCCCTAGCTGGCTGGTTGGCTGAGAGTGGTCCTCAGAAATGAAAGATGCAGTTGAGATAAGCAGACCGGAGGGTTTGGAGAAAGCCTCCGCAAGACAACTGAGCTCTGGCAGCAGGCTACCTCTCCAGGCTGCTTGCCCAGGCATTTTCCAGGGTGCTACAGGGGCAACTAGGGACTGAAGGCACATTCAGGTTTTGCTTTAACTCCCTTTATCAGCATGGGCAAAAATATGGCGCTGGTTTAGTGATGGCAGTAAGTAAAGGAAGATACTGCTCCAACTGAAGATCTAATTTCTATGGGGTGCACTACAAATCATGATTAATCCTTAGGATTGTGAATTCCATGTGAATGAATAAAAAGCCTTCCTTTGCTATCCAAGCTTCATGACAGTCTGGGGCTTCAAGACCATTAGTTGCAAAATGAATTGCAAGTAAATGGAAGGTTTCATTGTGCTTCATTTTCTTGCCAAACCCACAAAAAGCCTACCCAGTTTTATTAATGAAGTGGAAGATAAAAAAAAATTCGAAGGCTTTATCTTAGTTTCAATAACAAAAATCACTCAATCTTTTGAACCAGTTCTACTGATATACTCTACGAGGATCAGCATGTGTCACCGAATGGAGCAAAAAGATGGAGCAGATTTTCCAGTTTCCATCTCAATACTGGGGAAGCATGAAAAAAATTAGAGCCAGACTACAGATGGTGGAGAGCCTTATGTGTTGGTTTTGTGTGTATTTCCATATAGCGCACTGCATGTATCAAGCACAACTAAGCAGCCAAGGGAATGCTACTATATATCTTGTCCATCTTTAAACCTGCATTTCTGAAAAAATATACCACAAGGAGAGGCAGAACATACAACAGATGCTCTTGAATACTGTATTATATTTTCGTCAAGTCACCCAAATTGTGGATTATAGATACATATGTTTACTAAATTAAAGAATTTCTTCTAATCTGGCAAATATAATCTATAATTTGCTGGTTTACCCTCCCTTTACTTCAATACTTCTTTCCTCTTAAACAGGAAATGGGAACTCAAGTGGGCTACACCCCAGTGTTTTCAGCATACCCTGGTGACTGTACAGTTCCACCTGAGCTGGGGGCACTGATGTGGCCATGCTGCCATGCACAGCTGATATGGACAGACACATGCCACCCCTCTAATGCCCCACATTGTTCAGCACCAGTTTCCACAATCCTCTTTACAGGTTTTAAAGGTCTTTTCCAACCCAAATAATTATTTGATTCTGCAAATATGAATTGCTGTTGGAATTCTGTCACTGCTACTTAAGGGAAAAGGAAAGAGAATAAAGCAAGACTATGTGAGGGAACATTTTACCAGCTTATAAAGGATGAGCTATCTGACAACTAGTTTATAGGCTGCCTAAACTGTCCTAGATTACTGTTCCTCAGTTTCAATCAGTTTGAAGTGTTTACACAGTGCAGGTCACCAAATTGGATCAGATTGAGCCATTAGGCTTGGATCCCAGTCTGGAACATTTTGAGAACAAGATACTGGTGGACTTTTAAAATCCTATCTCTTGGAAAGCCTTCAACAAGAGAAAGATTCTGTTCTACATTTTTTACATTTAGATCATATCTGATGTTAGAAAGAGCCAATTCTAAAGACCCACTTGGTTTTCACACATGACACTTCATCAATCATATCCCTTGCTCTCACAGTTTGCCTTCTAAAGGCTCTTTGCATATGTATCTCCCATGGGTCTCTCACATACCCAAACAGACCACTCACAAAGGGAAGGGGAAAGCACATCCAAGAATAAACAATGCTAAAGGTCAGTGCTTTTCCAGGCCTTGATTCAGAAAATTGTAATTTAGAAATATTTCAGATTCTGCAGCCTCCCATTTGAACTTTCTGAAGGAAACTTCAAGGAAATAAGATTTGGCACTGATAGTAACCATCAGACCGGTGGGCTGACATATGGACTTCCCACCCACTTTCTCATCAGCCTTCTCAGATGTCATGGGACCTGGTGGCAAGGGGATCAGTAAAACAGCTGCTGGGAGGTTGGGCAGGGCTGCTAACAATTCTCTGCTTAGTGACAGAGAAGATGAGAATTTATGGTTCCTTATACTCAAGAGATATCATTTATATCTTGGGAAGATCTGGAAGAGTGGACCAGAAATGATCTTTTGTGAAAAGTAATTTTTTTATATTGTGATGCCCTCAGATGGCTGGCAACTGAGAATTTCCCCTGCGACTGTCACTGCAAGGCCAATGACAAACCAGCGTAAGATTTTGGTCAAGGGCATGAGGAGGACCCTGTCTTTGACCAGGTCATCTTGGCTTTGTTTTCAGGCCACACTGCTACAGCAGGGCACATTCTTCCTGCTGTGCTCTGAGAGCAACTGTAACTATATGGAATAAATATGGTTAGTCCATTGTCCAGTTTCTCTAACAACCACAAGACAACAAGACTTGTCTGACTCTCATTAACAACGTGTTACACTTACCTTGACTGATCCAGCCTTTCTGGAAAAGGCACGATGTTCTTACAGATCTTTCACTGTGAATGAATATCATCAAGGACTTGGAAAGGGTAACTGCTTTCACCCACATATTTGCAGTTGCACTCACATGAAACAGCCTTGTCTATAAACTCATAAGCCTCTAGACTCAAAATGAAGAATATGGTACCGTGAAGTTTGCCAAGCACCCTTTCAGTTGCTTTCTTTGTTTTGGTTGAATGTTATTTTTGTGTACACACATACATAGGAGAATGTACTCTGGATTCTGTACTTCTCTTGAGGCCTTTGCTCTGTGAGCAGGAATGATGGTTTGGGATCTGAACTGAGCTAAAAGAACACATTTGTTTTTCTTCTCATCATTACTAATCACCCTTCAATCAGTCTTCACTAATGGAAAGAAACTCATTTAGGATGCTAGACCTGGAATCTCAAAACCTGCAGTGTTGGTTTGCCTTGGTACTTCTGTTCAGACCTGTGGGACTGTTGTGTTTGTAAGTCTACAAACACTCCAACATCAGCCTCTTCCTCCTACTGTACTGTGTGTGCCCCCAGTATCTTCTGAGTTACTGGGTACTGAGGGTTTACTGCCACAGACATTTCTAACAAACATGAGGAAGGGCATGAATGAAGCAGCTTAGCCTCTGAAACGCTGGCAGAAGTGGCAAACAGATGCTGGGCTCCCCTTGTACCATGCTGGTGGGAGCCAGGCAGCTCTAGGTGAGTGGGAAAGGAGACATTCCCAGGGAACACAGGAGGAACAGAGACACCTGAGCCCCTCCTGTGGATTATTGGAGATGAATATCAGAGCAAGTGACATGATCAAGGCCTGAAGTCTCGCTTCTCGTGGCAGAAGCAGGATATTGGCATCAGCTGAGGGTGCAGAGCAGGGCACTGCAGCCCAGGGGTGAGCAGGTGCCCAGTCCTTAGGCGAGGAGGAAGCTTCTCCCAGTGCTGCTGCACCTGCTGCAGGTTGATGGAAGACCTGTTGTTCTTCAGTGAGGGACTCCAGGGAAAGTGTGCAGAGTCTTGTTATAAGAGCTCACTGAAAGGGATAGGGATTTCGCCTGGTATAAAGCTGAGCAGTTGCATTTTTTATGGCTAAAATGTAACTGATTTGCAGCTGCAAGTTTTCCATGCAAAGACAAATAATGTCCACCTTAGAAATCCTGGAGCTGCAGTGTGTGGCAGGTTTTATAGCCCGTGAGATATGGAAATTAATTACAAACAGGATTTGCAATTCTTTTGGGGTGGGGAGACAGTCTTGTGTTAACATTTTGACTTGCAAATATTCTAAAATGTCTCACACCATGGAAGAACTAAATCTGATTTTTCCAGGCATATAATGACTTGTACTGATTAAAGAACACTGCTCATATCTGGGTCCAATAAAAGTAAGTGAACAAAGCAAATAGACATGCAAATAAAAAAGAGATCTGATATGGCATGGTGTAAAGTTTAATCCAAATAAGGCTATGAATGGGTTCTTCCTAGCGCTTCATTGACAATAAAAAATGTATTTAAGGCAGTAAATGTGCAACAGCTGGCAAATATCATGTGCCAAGTCTTATTTTAGATTAGTAAGAGAAAACTGAGGCTTATTAAACTTCTGCAGTGATTCCCAGGATAGCCAGTTGGATTTTTAGCACTTCTTTCTGGTGCTACTAAATTAGTGCCCTACTTCAGGGAACCTGTGGCCTTGAAAATGAAAGAATACACAGAAATTGTTGTATTGATGAAAACAAAGCAAAAATTAACCTGAGAAAGGCAAACAGCCCATCCCAGCCTCAGTTCACTTAAAATGACTGAGAAGCGGGCAGGAAGGGAATTCATTATATAGCTCATCATCTTTGCACAGACAGGAGAGTGTTCAGTCAGTTAAATAGCCTCTGAAATGTTTTAATAAAATTTCTGCTTTTAAGTGCTATTTACCATCTGCTTGCAATGGCATGCATTTTAGAAAAGTTATAGGTTTTTAAATCTATGTAAATGTTATAATACATATTTTTAGATTTAATTAAAAAATATGAAAATAAAATGTGCAGAGAAAACAACAAAAAAATTCTTTTTGTTTGTCTTTTTCACTAATAGAAATATTAAAACAATTCAAGTTACAACTGTGCTCTCAGTCACTACCAGTTAAATGGAAATTATTTTTTTAAAAGTAAATTTAACTTTTTGCTGAGATGAGCAGTGTATCTCAGCCTGCATAGTGACCAAAGGGATGGACCACGGGGTCACAGAATCAGAGAATATTCTGAGTGGAGAGAGACCCACAAGCATCATTGAGTGCAACTCCTGACCTTGCACAGGACAGTCCCAAGAGTCACACCACAGGCCTGATGAGGATATGATGATAATGCCAAGTGTATCAAGCAATGGAGAAGTCCCTGTAAGATTTGTAATTGCGTTTGGTTGTGTACAACCTCACCGAAGTCTAAATGAAGGTGCTGCATGTAGAGGTAGGGAAGTTCCTGATTTTTCCATGCAGTAGTTGTCATGTGTCCTGCAGCTAAGGGAAGCTGGTTAGGTGAAATCTCCAGTGTCTGAATCTGCAGGTTTAGAGCAGTCAAGCTGTGTGGTCACTCAGGGTCGGTTTTGCTTGAGATGATGTAGAGGTGGTGGCTGAGGAGTTCCCTTGGTCCCCTTGGTGGCTGGTGCTACCTGGGACACTTGCCTGTTCCATGCCTGGATTCTGCTCTGAGGTCTTGAGGGGTTTCTTGCTTCTGGTTTTTGTATGGGTTCATCCCTCTAAACTTTATGGTTGTGCTCTGCAACTGTGCTTTAATTTTGCACTGAGTAAACAGCAATGCTGGAAAATTTTCCTGGAGCAACCCTGACCTTGAAATTCTCCATCTCTTAACCTGGCAGAGCTGGATTTTACCCACCTCTTTTCGGCATGAATATGCCTTGCAATTCAAAGGGTTTTTAAGCAGCAATATATGATTATAAAGTCTGGGTATCTTTGGTTTTCTTTCCAATCTGAATGCACAGATATGTGCACAATAGTGAATTGGGACCCTAAGATATTTTCAAAAGTGCTTGTAGCAAGAACTGTGTGTTTTCAGATATAAATACAAACACATGACATGAACATTATTTTATTTTTGTTATTTATTTATTTTTTTTTCAGCTTTACAAAGCAATAAACTCCTAACTGTAGAAATGTAGGCAGGAAATATAAAAATAAGATTCAATCTAAAGAGTGGGCTGATACATCAGATGAAAAAATAATTCAAAACATATATATTCAAGAAGAAAAAGAAAAGATAATTGAAAAGCAGTAATATAGAAGAGACCTAAGGGTAGCATCAGACAGGAAATTACAAAGCTATTTCAAATGCAATGTAATCATTACTTACATGAAATAATAATAATAATAACATTTTATCTGTCTGACTAAAGATCTCAAAATGATTCATGGGTTTCATACATTGCAAACATTTTTTTTCCATCACTGTGAAACATTGGTCTTCAAGGTTCTTTGTCTTATATTTAATAATTTTCCTCCTCTTAAAATGCATTTGATCATTTGTTATTGTATTGTGCTGCTTGGGTTTCTGCTGCAGGATGGTGGGAGTCATGGCAGTGCTGCTGGAGGGGTGACAGCAGTGACTGAATTTTGTTGAAGCCGTGCTTATGTGTTCAGAGGAGCTGCTGGTGGGAATCACCCTTCCAGGGATTTCCAAGTTTCCTTTTAAAGCTGCCTTAGTTTTGCAGAAAGCATTCAGCTGGAGCTTTTAGAAGCTCAGTGTCCTGTTCCTGCACACAGCTGTTCAGGGAGCCCTGAGGGAGAGGGGGTTTTCATTGGCAGAGATTTTCAAGCAAATATTGGGCTGGTTTGGAGACAAAATGGCTTGTGCCAGAACATTATGAGTTTACGCTTGACCAACAGACAAGCTTTGAGCAATTTTATAGAACCTGGGTGATCCATGAATAGAACTAATTAATTAAAAGCTTAACAAAGGACCCATTATTTATTATGTATATAAAAAAAAAAGCACTCCAATTTGTCTTTTTTGAGGGTGATGAACTCTTGCTGGGTGTGCTTATTCTTAATTCAGTTATCATAGAGCCTTGTTTGCCTATGTGGATATCTAAATCAACCACTCAGAAAACAGCACCAGGGTTAGAGGAATAGTTACTACAGCTACTTCCTGGGATTTCAGTTAAGGTATAAGAACACATTTGAATGCCTTCATTTTCTGCAGTCATTCATTTTATCCATAATATTCAAATAATATCCTGTTATCCTTTTCATCAGCACTCTATGATTTTATCAACTGGCCTGATTTAGCTTAAATGCATGAAAATGTATTGTAGAGCACACACAGAAATAAAACCTACTCACTTTCTCATGTGATTTTTTTCTAGGATTCTTTATAAGCAAAGAAGAACAAGACAGAAAATATGACTCCTGAGGAAACACCCAATGTTCAAAGACAACAGCTGCATGCACACTGCTGCAACGTAGAGTAGAAGCTGTCAAATGGTTTATTCTGAGGAAAATGATTGTTCTGTGTATCCATAAAAAATGTAAGGAGGAAGATTTTCAAATACATTTATGAGTAACTCATCATTCCTCTACTGGTGTGTTCCTCTGTGTGTACCTACGCACTGCTTTCCATTTATGTGATGGAGATTTTCCAGAGGGAGGAATTCACCACTGAACTATTTGCATCCTGCAACTGCAGGTACAGCTTTGGATTAAGAAGCTGGAGAGAGCCCAGATGCTTCCAGCTGTTGTCAATTCCTGCTCTCTGAATTGCTTTGGATGCCTACTGCAGTTTCTACAGTTAACACATTGCTCTCCTTGCCATTTAGCAAAGGAAAAGGGCACAATCTTGACACTCTTCTGTTGGGCTTGCTTTGAAAGATACAAAGAGTAGGGAAAGTTCTGTCTTGCATGTTGAAATGATAAGGCCTATAAGGCTTTTTGTGGCCTTATACAAAAATAGGTTTTTCTGGAATCTTTGAAATGCACAAAGTAGTTATGGAGGCAGACTGGACTCTGAAATGGGTGGCTTTTTCTTCTGGAGGTCTTCCAGTGATCTGTCTAGTTCCTTTCTAACCCCCTGTAAACTTGTAGCTGCAGTAGCATTTTCATAGCTCAGAAAGGCCTTTTCCTGTTCATCCTCTCCATCACTGGTGGCTGTAGGACAATTATCAAAGCCCCACCAGTATTCTCTGTTCTCAAGCTGAATTGTGCTTCTTCGTTTAACTGTCTTTATTCCTGATACAAGAGATATTCCCTATGGCTAGGATCATACATGTAGCATTTCTTTGCTTGTTTTCCGTTCTCCTATACCTTTTTAAGATTGGGAAATCAGAAGTGTCCACACCATTCAAGAAGTGGGCACTGTAAGGTTTTATACCAGGGACACACAGAGCAAGCACTATGATCACCTGAGTACCTGTGCTCTGTGCAGGGGGCACAGCCTGTGCTGCTCATGGAGCAGTCTGGCAGGTCCAGAAGGGTGTTTAACCCATCTTCTTCTCACTGCTGCAGGGTCACTGCTGCAGATCCTGCTCCATGTTAAGCTCCACACTGCAACCTAAAAAAAGAGAAGCATCCCTCATATAAAGAAAGAAACATCATGAGGGAAAACATTGTGTCTGAGAAATTTTTTGAAACCTGAGTTTGTGTGGTCAGATAATTTCTAAATTTTCTAAACCACCCACAAAACCACTCACTTCTAACTTCCCTGTGGAAAATAAGTACTAGAACAAAATTAATTAAGAAAGTGAACTTGACAGTGTCATATTTTATGTCTTTATGTTTTCATGTGTGCATTTCTCTGTTGACCACAAACTATTCAGCAATAAATCACACACCTTGACCTTAGATGTTTTTTCCTGTAAGTTAACCTCTTTCAAGAAATACTGCACATTGGGCCTGCCTATTTGTTTTATTTTGTTGTTGGTGGTGGTTTTTTGTCATTGTTTTTGTTTGTTTGTTTGTTTTTCAAATCTGTAGTGCAATTTACAGTGTGGTTGTACACTTTTAACATCATATTTGTCCGTGTTAGGAGCTTACCTTTCCCCCACATGGAGGTAATAGAGGCCTGTGGTGAAAGCTTTTAGCTGTCTTTCCATATAAAAATCAAGGGCAGTTAACCACAGCAGAGATTCCAAGGCTGTGTAGATGTTAATGTGCTTAAACAATTTTCTGTCATCCAAGGCTACTTACTATGTCTTTCCTCCTATGGATGCCCATGAAAATTGGATCCAGCTTATACATCTTACCATAATTCCTGCAAGGTAGATATATTTATTATATGTTTTATCATCTCAACTTTTATGGCTAGCAGCAATTCAGAGAAAATTACTCATTTAAACATCTGATCCTATGATAGAATAT
Organism: Hypocryptadius cinnamomeus; assembly: GCA_013400635.1. NCBI lineage: Eukaryota > Metazoa > Chordata > Aves > Passeriformes > Zosteropidae > Hypocryptadius > Hypocryptadius cinnamomeus. Next base: position 19,596 of record VYZP01032980.1, read on the forward strand.
TGGATCCTACTGAAGATTTTGTCCCTTGAGGCTATAATGTTTCCAAAGATGGCAAAACAGAGGTGCTGTCTCTTCTCCAGTTCCCTTGTGACTTTGGATGTACTCATCAGAATTCCCAAGCCTTTTTTTTGCTCATTTTCCTATAGAACAAAAAACTAAGGATAATATATTTAAGAGGGGCTGTAAGTAGCATTTTGATGGTAGAAAAGCTTTTACCTTTTTATCCGTCCAGCAGGCCTTGCCTCTTCTGTTATCAAAACTGTAAATAGAAGCAAAATAATGCAAGTGTTAATAATACCTATCTTTATTAAACTCAGCTTGAAATGGCATGGTTTCCTATTAATGTTATATAAACACCCAAGTTAATGGAATACCAGCTAGCGGTGCAAAGTGAATCACTTGGAAGTTTGGAGCCATTTCAGGGAAGTTCTAACATGGACCCTAGATCTGGAAGCTGAAAAGCAGATTTTGAATTTTCCTGTTCAGCTGCCTAAACTCTGCCTAAACTCTGGATGCCCAAACACCTCTGAATGCTGATTTTTTTTTTACTCCAAGGTTCCCCAGGGGCTTTCTGTGCAAATGCAAAACATCTTGGCATCTGTCTCAGGACTGAGTAATTAGTAATTATGTACAGAGAAATACCTAATGGTATTTCTCTGCTGAGTACTCCCAGGGGGCCATCTTTACAACCAATCCATGTTATGTGAGATGGGAGAAGGCAGGAGTGCATTTTAACTTTCTTCTTTAAACTGTATTACTGCACAGAGGGATGGGGGTGAGGAAGAACTAAGAATGTGTGCAGCACAGTGTGCGAGAAGCCATAAGGACCAGAAATGAGGTTTTCCGTATTTCCTGCACTCTAGATGAGTCATCTTGCTGACAGCTCATTTCCCTCTTTCCTCCTTTCTTTTCCCATGCCTGTCTCTGCTCCTGCCTGCTGCATTACAACTCTCTTTCTCACATAATTCTTTATTACTGCTCTTTCATTATCAGCTCTCTATCATCAGGTCACTGCTTCTACCCGGCCTTCAGATCCCAAGCATTTGAGTAGTGGGATCTTAACATGCACAAAACTTTCACATCCAGACATGTGAGAGTATGAGGAGCCAATGAAAAAACTACAGTTAAGTCCCAATAAAACTCTATGGACTCAAGGGAAATGGAATTTGTCAGGGGATTGTAACACAGTGTACTAGTGATTTTCTAAGGGACTTCAAAAAGTACATCCTACCTCTTACCTTTCTGCTAAATTCAAGTCCCTCCTTCCTACTAAGCAAGCAGAAAAATTTCTCAATACAAATACCTTAAAAAATTCTTTAACATAGAGAGAACATGTATTTTCCCTTGACCTTATCCTGGACAACAGCCACAGCTGGGATTTTAAAGCTTGCATGTGGAAAATCAAAAAGGGATCAAATTCCCTATTGACTTAAAAGTGCACAGTAACTGCATCTGCTTAAGCTATTGGCAAAACTGGCCTCTCATATCTTCCTCAAAAACATTTCAAAATGATAACACTTTTTAATATAATTCTCAGTATGGTTATGAAAATGACTACTTGAATAATATTGATTGAAGGAGTGTTTGTCACATGGTCACATGTTTGTCACATGTTTGTTACGAGTTTTTCTGTAATGGTGTGTAGCAACCTATCCAAAGCACTTTAGCACAAAATGTGTTGCAGTCTCTCCCTATTGCTCACTTCTGAGTTTTAATCCATTGAATCATCTCACATGGTATCAGGATACATTTTTTACGATCTTCATAACTTTGCCTGCTGCTTTAACAGCATGTGCCCCAGTACAGTTCAAGCTGTATGGAATTTAGGAATAGGTGGTGGGACAAGATGACCCATCAGAGATTTGTGCTGAGATTAGAAAAACTGAGATTGTGCCATGAATTTCTGTACAAAACTGTAAATACACAATAATAATTCAGCTGAAAATGCTGAGGTTTAAAAAAAGTAGTTAAAAGGATGTCTTCAAATCCAAGGTGTATTTTTAAATTAGTAATGCTTTAAAAAAAAAGCAGCAAAGAATAGTTGATTTTGAGAGAGGGTAAGGTGAGCATGGAGTGTATTGCTGTTCACTGGGGCAGTGTGAAGGTCTTTGGTGAATAGGTTTTGTTCCTTGCATGCCTCACTCAGCTGCTTTCCTGGTCTGGCATAAGTTAGCAGAAGTGGAGCTGCGTGCTTTGCTTCCTTTCCAAACATCTGCCCTCGAGGATGTTTTTGTTTGTGCCTGCCCCAGGAACGCGGGAGCACGGAGCTCCCAGTGCTGTCCCCTCCCGAATCCAAGGTGCTGTGGAACAGCCATCTCCTCCCTGCCTTCCCCTCCTGCTCTCAGCACTGGGGACCTGATAGCCCCCGTGGTGGCCCTGGCTGGGAGCACCTCAGCCCTGTGTTCTCCTGTCCCCTCCGGGCAGTCCCGGCCAGGCAGCAGGATCTCGCTTTGACTCAGAGGGAGAAGGCTGAATGGCAGAGCCTGTCCCTGCATGGGATGAAGGCGCTGGCCCTGGCACATGCCAGCACAGCAGAGGTGTGCTGGCACTTGCACGAGATGCTTCTGGCTCCTTGTGAGGGCTTGCACCAGCATGGCCTGTGAAGCAAGGTGTCCCAGCCCTGCAGGGAGGTCACAGAACAAATTCCTTCCTCCGGGGCACTGGCACAGCCTGGCCCAGTGTGCCAGCCCTGTGCTGCTACCAGTGAGTCAACAGACATTTTGCAATATCTGCTCTCAGTCCCAAACGTGGTAACACATCTTAGATACTGCAATCCAACAGCACTCGGCAGTCTGTGTCCTTGTCTGGCCAAGTCTTTCCCTAAACAAGCTGGCTTTATGAAAATATTTGGGTAAACTTCTGCTATGGATTTGGGCTTCAGTGGTGTCAGCTTTGTTTAAATGTAAGAATGTTATAAAGAGAGCATTGAAGAGCAATGCTGGGCAGAGCTCTGGTGGCCAAGGGGTGTGAGGTGTGTACCAGGGACACGGACAGGGAGGGAAGCAGGGTGGTGCTGCTGCTCTCTGCCCGTCCCCTCACAACTGCCAATACTTTGCTGTGTTTCCTTTCTGTTTGTTTTTCTGCTTCCCCTCTAAACTTTTTGCATCATGCTGGCTGCTTTCCCGAGCTGAGGCTAAGCACCTTGTTTGCTCACTGGAGCCCTCTCTCTGCCCTGGTGCACAGGCATGGAGCTGTGTTGCCATGGGAAGGGGCTGTTTGTTACCTGTTGCGCCAGGCTCCGAAGCTGGGCAGGACAGGTCCCGGTTAAGTCAACACACTGCTGGAAAAGTGCATGAACTTTTGTGATATACACACTGGGGAAAAAAGGAAAAAAAAAAAAAAAAAAGAAGGTGGATTTTGGCAGCTTTGAATGCACTTGAACTAGGCAGTGCCCATACCACAGCTCTGACTAACTCATTTGGCATGGCCAGGGTCCCCAGGGCTGGGTTCTCCTTGGAGGTAAAGAACAGCCCTCTTGAAGCAAAAGTACCTTGGAGGTACTGGAGAGGGTGGTTCCAAATGGCAAAGGTCAGGCACCTGAGCAAAGCCTTTGATCCTGGCAACGCTCCCTGCCTCAGCCACTGCAGCTGAGTGGAGAGCACGGGAGGAGAGAGATGTTGGGTGCAAAAGCTCTGATCATGCTGAAATTTTACCATGGAAATTGACTTTGTGCAACTAATAAGAACAGGAAATACTTCTTGTTTTCTCTCAGGAGGGGAACATTAAGTAATGGCTTTATCTTAATTTGTCAGGCTTTGCCCTAGGGACCAAAATTAAATGGCTGGAAGCCAGCGGAGACTTGAGAACTGAAGCATTAACACTCCGATAAATAAAGAAGAATTCATTTTAATTAGTTTTCCAGCTGAAAAATAATGAAGCTCTTCATGCCAAAAAGCTGTAATGGAGTAATGGAAAGGCCTGTGCTTATACAATGGAGCCTGATTGCAATCTCAGGGCTCCATTTGTATTCATTTGTAGCATGAAACAAAGGAAGGTGTTTGAGTTCTCTCTCTTTATATAAAGCCTCTGCTCCAGCACTCTGGGCTGGTCTTCAGCCAGGCTTCCCACAGTCCTACTGCCAAATCTGCAGAATTTTCCTGGCTGACATTCAGGAAAGTACTGCTCGGGCTGTAGGATGGAAAGTTAAAAGACTTTGCCTGGTTACTCTGAAACATACAAACAGTACTTGACGTATGGCGTTGATTCATCCTGCACAGGCTGTCCCTGCTATATCCCAGGGGCATACAGCATTGTAAAGTTCCCTGAAAGCATCTCACCCACTAGTGTTAGAATCTAGTGAGAGGAGTCATGTTAAGCACTTGTAGGGATGCTTTCTCTTGGAGGATTAGCAGCATGTAGCTGGACTGTGGCACTCCTCAGATCCAGGGTGGGATTAGCCTGGGATAAACAGCCCAGATGCATTTATAAAAAGCAGTGCTATGGTCAAAAATACCACTAGTTACTGTGATTAAGAGGCTGTCCTGACTGTTGGAGGAGTGATAGACACTTCAGTGCTCAAAGCTCCTATTTCCCATAGCAGAGGGCTAGTAGAGCTTGAGTCACAAGCTCATATTTATTTACTGAACTGCTATCCAATTAGTAACAATGACAACAACAAAAATCTCTGTTCAGGAGAGCAAATAGAAAATAGGAAATGTCTCACTGCCATGAACAGTCTAACAGATATGCACCTTGTTTATAAAATCACATTGTCTCTGTGAAGTCAATGATCAGCAGGGCAAACACTTCCCTGCACCTGCCCAGAGATCACCTCTTAGGAAGCAGGACTTTGAGGCTGATTCTGTGGCTGCCCTGCTGTGGTAGTGACCGGTGGGGAGGTGCACAGCATGCCTACAGCTGCCTGCTTCTGGAGGGTTTGTCCTGGGGAGGTGCACAGCATGCCTACAGCTGCCTGCTTCTGGAGGGTTTGTCCTGGGGAGGTGCACAGCATGCCTACAGCTGCCTGCTTCTGGAGGGTTTGTCCTGGAAGGATGACATGGACTGTTCCGCCCCCACCCAGCAGCCACCTCCACAGAGGAAGCAAAGTACACTGTGCCCTTTGCAGCACTGCTCCCAGCCAGGACAGCCTTGGTTCCTGCCATATACCTCAGCATTTCTATTTACTTCTCCATAAATGGCCTGGAGATATAAAGACAAGGATTTATCCTTTGCTCATCATTGCTTCAATCTACCTTCTGCCCACAAAGAGCTATGTTTTTCACACTCAAAAAGCACTTGTGTAGTCTGTAGTAAAATGACACTGAGGAGAAGAGCCCAGTGCAAAATCAGACATTGTTCTTAACCAGGACCCCAGAAAGCACAATGTAAGGTATTGCCCATACTTGGAGTTAGAAAAATGTGAGTTAAGCAGCAAAAAGCATCAGACTGGCTTAAAACTGAAGCAGTGCTGGTTTTTTTGGGTTTTTTTAAATTTAATTTTTTCAGCTGGCATTTTCAGGTTTTAGGTCAAGTTATCAAACCTCTCTGGTCCTAGACCTCCTCTTAAAAGTGAATTCAGTGTTTTATGAACAAACTGTGTAGTTCTGGAAGCTAGGACTCTCCAGATAACTGTACAAAAAAAAAAAACAAAACTGACATTGAAGCACTGATGTCAGGAGCAATCACCCATTTTCAGTTTGTTAGGAGTCAGTTTGGATTGATTTTCCCAGCTGCAAGCTATGATGGAGAACAAATACAACTTGTATACTGCCAGTCCCAAGGTGAGCAAATAGAATCCCTTCTATATGAAGCTGCCATGTGCAGAAATTAAGCAGGAAGAGATAATCACCACTTACTACAACAAGCAAAAGTCAGTCAATAAATAAAAAACCCTATGAAAGTTAGGAAAATAGAAAAAAATATTTATCATAGAATTATGGAATGGTTTGAGTTAAAAGCACCATCTTAAGCACCATCTAGTTCCAACCCACCTGCCATGAGCAGGGATGCCACTCACTAGGCAAGGTTGCTCAAAGTCCCATCCAGTCTGGCCTTGAACTCTTCCAGGAATGGGGAATCCACAACTTCTCTTTGAAACCTATTCCAGTGCCTAACCACCCTCACAGTAAAGAATTTCTTCCTAATATGCAGTCTAAACCTCCCCTCTTTCAGTTCAAAGCCATTGTCCCTGTCCAATCACTACATGCCCTTGTAAGAAGTCCCTCTCCATCTCCCCTGAAGGCCCTCTTTCCATACTGGAAAGTGCTCTAAGTTCTCTCTGGAGCTTTCTCTTCCTCAGGCTAAACAGTCCCAACTCTCTTGCCCTCTTTTCATAGGAGAGGTGTTCCAGCCCTCTTTGTGGCCTCCTCTGGACTTGCTCTGACAGGTCCACGTCTTTTTTGAGTTGGGGGCCCCAGAGCTGGATACAGCACTCCAGGTGGGGTCTCACCACAGTGGAGCAGTGGGAAAGAATCCCAGAATCCTCAACCTGCTGGCCACAACGCTTCTGATGCAGACCAGGATATGGTTGGCATTCTGAACTGCTGCACATTGTTGAGTCATGCTGAGCTTCTTGTCCATCAACACCCCCAAGTCCTTCCCCTCAGGACTACTCTCAATTCTTTCTCTGTGCAGCCTGTACTTGTGCTTGGGATTACACCAACCCAGGTGCAGCACCTTACACTTGGCCTTGTTGGTCTTCATGATCTTCACAGGGGACCACCCCTCAAGCCTATCCCGGTCTCCCTGCACAGCATCCCTTCCCTCTAGCATGTTGATAGCACCACACAGCTCGGTGTCATCAGCAAATTTACTGAGCAGGCACTCAATCCCGCTGTCACATCACCAACTAGGTGTTGAACAGTGCTGTATTACCAATCCAAGAGACATGAGCACAAAGCAAATAAACAGCTGTATTCATAAAGTCAAAAAAGGACGAGACAGTTTATAGCTTTACTAGGTTGCATTTAAGTTGGGTGTTTTATTTATTTATTGTGCAATATTGTTTATGAGTGATGGCTGGTACCCAAAGTTTTGAACAAGCACCTTTCTGTTTAAAACTATAAAATATGAAAATAAAAGACTGAGCAAGTTTTTAAGGAATAATGAGTATTTAGGGACAGAAGAAAGCCCCAGAAAAACTGTCCTCAACACAGGCTGAAGTGTTTTGTCTCATTGTTTTGCAACTGATCCTACAGCTTGTCTTTGGTTGAAGCATGTACTGAAAGGGATACAATCTTGATTACAGATGTGAAGAGGCAGATAATTTATCACTTGATGTGATGACTTCTTTAAATAATTATGTGTACTGGTTTTAGACTATTTTTTTCAAAAGCTACATTTTTCTTTTGACTTGTCTGACCTTCTTCTGTTGGCTCTTGTTGTGTTTGGCCTCTTAGTACCAGAAATGTCTTTCAGTAAGATGTTTATGCCCATGTGTGGCAAAAACATGCTGTTTTTCAAGGCTAGTGTTTTTCTCAGGGAAAAAAAAATAGAAAATAAGTAATTTTGTAGTGGATTGAACTAACCTGTTGTGAGGAGCCTTCTGTGTCATGTGTATGTGTAATCATCTTCCTGCCACTTTCAGCTCTAGAAAATCTAAACTCTTAACCAACACAGAAGATGTGTATGGTTATTATCCAGTCAGTGGCCGTATCATTCAGAACCTGTGTCTTCATGGGTTGAAAACAGATTTAATGCCTTCTACACAATAGAGATCTGTTGACCAAATTGCCTGCTTGTCAGATGTCATAGAACCACAGAAGATGCTGGGTTGGAGTGGACAAGAATCATCAAAGTTGAACTCCTGGCCCTGCACAGAACAACCCCAAGAATCACACCATGTGTCTGAGAGCATTGTCCAAATACTTCTCGAGCTCTGTCAGGCTGGTGCTGTGACCACTTCACTGGGGACCCTGTTCCAGTACTCGACCACCCTCTGTGTGAAAACCTTTTCTGGATATCCAGTTTAAACCTCTGCTGACTCAGCTTCATGCCTTTTCCTTGAGTCCTGTCACTGGTCATGAGAGTGAAAAGATTGGTACCTGCCCCTCCACTTCACCTTGTAAAGGTCCTGAAGATAGTAATGGGGCCTTCTCTTCTGTAGGCTGAACAAACAAACAAAATTGTTGTGTTTAAGCAGACAGATTTTTTAATACTATTTCTGTGATTCAGCCAATGTTCTCAAATCAAATGTTGCATGGAGCCTCATTATTTTTTATGAAGGTTTTTAACAACCCAGTGTCAAGTACTCCTACAGATCTAAGAACATGTTAAAAGTCAACAGAAAAGAGCGGAACAATTTTTGAATAGTATTTCTTTGTACAAGAAATTGCAATGAGGATATCATGTAGCCTTAAATAGAAACAGTCCATGGCACAGCACAGAGAAGGATCATCAAGCTTTGAGCCAATGCTGCTATTTAGTGCTCTAAGTTGCAGCAGTGGAAGTAAAAATCTTATGGATGGCATAAGTCTAAATATCATAAAAGAAAGACTAAGAAAATGGTGCTTTTATTGTAGGCTGTTGCCATTGCACTTACAAAAATGGTATTTGACCCAAGACAAATGTAACGCCAATCTGGATATTAGAGACAAAATGTGGAACATTTATCTCCTAAATAATCATGATAATCTGGTAAGATATGTAAATCAGATGGTTAGCTTTGATTAGCAATTGTCATCTTTGCGACTAAAGCAGTGATTTCTATGGATAAACACTATGTTTCAAGAGCACCCTCACCTCCTAGCTTCAAATTCTTAGATTATGTCAGAAAGCCAGGTTTGTAGGAAATGATGTAAAAAGTTCCCAAAATCAAACTGAATAAATGAGAGCAGTGGCAGGCTTTGCTGCAATATCCCTGTTCTATGTGTCGCAGCATAAGTTGCAATCCAGACAGCCACAAAGCACAGAGTATCACCACGCACTTTCAGAAAGCTTTAAGCATTCACCCATACAGAGTTACACCAAACCACATCAGAAGACTTCAGGTATTGGTGTCTGTCCATCAAGAGTAACACCACACCACACCAGAAGGCTGCAGCCATCTGCTCCTCTTGTTCTTTAGCCCACCCTTTAGTACCCCTCATGGTTCATGCATTGCACCTGTGTGCCCTCTGTTCCTTTGGTGGTTGGTCAGTGCCCCTGGGCACTCCATGGCTCATTGCTGTCAGTGCTGCTCACCTGCTGCTCACAGCTGCACCCACTGGGGATGAGGCTCTGCCCAGCCCCACTCCCAATCACCACAAACTGTGTGCCTACAGCTGTGCCCAGCAGGTCTGTGGCAGGGCTACCCTGATATTATTTGTGCAAAACACCATGTGTCAGTAAGATGAAATATTCAGAGAAGGTTCTGGAATCTTATTGCCATGTGAAGCCCATTATTAAACCTCCTCCAAGACCTGTGCCAAGGCACTGTAATTCAAAATTGTGTTTCTGGAGTGAGGCACCCTTCCTTCTGGTACTTTGAGAATCAAAAGGATCATTTTTCTGGTTCAGCCCAACACTGCCTTCCCAATAAATTGATGACAGCTACATAGGCTTTTGCTGTTCCAACAGAATGTTACAGATTCCGGATCCCACAGCACACATATATGAATGACAAGTTTTTAGAATGGGGCATGAAGTCTAACAATTTACTGTCTTCAAATAGGATGCTAAAAAGTTGAGACAATAAGCAGTGTAAAAATAACCACAGAACTCATTAACAAAAGGAAAAAATTTAACTGCTAAAAAACAGGAAGTTCTTGAAAATGCTTGTATTTGTAATTGCTATTCAAAATTAACAATAGGCTGTAAGAATGTGCCCAGTATAATAGTTGTTAGGAGTATCAGATACAGAAAGGAAAATCTGCTGCTGAATGAGATGTCAGTCCCAGCAATTTTCAGCATGTCAGAGAATTCATTTCAGTGTTCAGTTTTGCTCACCATTTGGTCACCATTGCTTGACATCTGCAAGGATCACCTCCTATCTTGCAATCTACAAAACAGTGAACAGAGTTTTCTTGCTATTGACACCTCTGTCATAAAGGAACATTCCCATTCAAAGTCATCTGAGGAGCCAATGCAGCTGAAAAGGCTAAACAAGTTTGGTGTGTTCGTGTCTGTAACCAAAATGTGTTTACTGGCTCACCAGACCTCACTCTTGTGATCTTGCTGTCATCATTTGTAATCTGCTTTTGCTCTGTGGCATTGAGCTGTGAACACTTTTGGCACGATACTTTCATTTATCATGTTTTCACAGCACTTCACAAAATCTTTGGTTTCCTAATGTTTTCTTACCAGAGAAAGAAGAAAAAGGCATAAAGTGCCAAAATGAAGCATTGCTTAAAATTGATATGAGTTGGTATTTTTAAATGTGAATTTTCTAATTTTGTGCCTGTTTTCCTGAACACACAGGTTCTGTGTCTCATTTTGCTGTTGCATCCTACGTTACCATGGGCACATGGACCTGGGCTCATTCTCCCTCTGCTAGCCAATGAGCAGAGGTGACAAGATTAGGAGAACATCTTCCCTGAGATCCTCGTACGATGGGGAGAGGTGAAGAGTGTGCTTGAGTTCTCATGTCTGTTCGAAAAGTCTCTGAGCAAGAATTTGAGGAAATGGCTTCCATTATCCTCTACCACAGTGATATAGTTTGTGAGATTTATGTTATCCAGATTTCTGCTACCAATATATAAATATAGTCATATAGTGAGGCCAGAAATTGTGATTGTAATATTTGGAACATTGGCATAAACTGGAATAAACTCACTGCATAAACTAGAAACTTTAGAAAATTTCAATTAAAAAATGTTTTAGTGCAAAGCTGCTTGGTATATTTCTTTGAAAAAGTATTTTGGATTACTGACTGTATAAAAATTTATTTACAAAATTAAAAATCGTAAAATACACAAAAAATTATGCTATTTTAAAGAAGAAATTATGCTAATTTTATTGAAAATAATTTGATGCAAAATATATTTTTTTTTATTTGAAACTTCATCTTATAGAATCTAAATTATCTGTTGGAAAAATTTTCCTTCGAGACTTTCAACTTCCTATATCTAGAAGCTTATGGTTTATATTACAGAGAGGAAAGAAATTAGTTAGAAAACCTTGTCAGAGCCACTCTGATAAATTCGTGTTACTGAATTTTAGCCCATGGGAAAGGGAATCTGTTGGGAAAGGATGTAAAGTAATCCAAACCTGTGGCAGTACTATCGTCTCTTCGGTGTCTGTATGTTACACTGTTTTGCAGGTCAAACTAATCTGTGTAGCTCAGGCTGTACATCACCAGAGGCTCTCAGGCCTGCCATCCATCTGTCAACAGGCTGAGACCAAACCCTTCTCCAGAAAGTGAACGGATTGCTCCTATGAGCCTGCAACCTTCTGCCAGATTAATTGACTTTGTGTGGTTTATTTGAAAGCAATGGATGAGTTTCCTGAGGCCAGAGCCACAGTCCAAACACAGGAGGCACAAATGGGATTTATGGCACTTTTAAGTAGGATCACAGAACTGATAGAAATTGTAGGGTTTTGCTGGTGTTTGGGAACATGCACGTGATGAGGATGGGGTTACCAGCTCAGTGTGTCCAAGAACATCTGGTCTGGCTGAGACATGACAAGAAGCATTGCCACTGCCTAGCACTACGCAGGTAACATGAGTAGCCTGGTTCCCCAGTTGTCCTGATCCTGAGGAAAAAGGTACATCCAGAAAGCAAATCAGAACAAAGAGTCTAATGTGTTGAGGAATACGACACTTTGTGTTTATTGTTTTATTTCTTTTGTGGAATTAAAATGGTGAGATAAAGCTCAAGGACTACACTGCTTTCCTAATACCCAAATTTCTCCAGTGTAAAATATTTCATTGAAAAAATCTTAATAAGCTCTAGAGAAAATTTGCAGGTCAGGGTAAATAAACCACGGAACAAATTTATGGAGCAGGCTTCTCATAATTTGCAGCCTTTAAATCAAGAAAATATTTCTTACTAAAAGATATATGATGCTTTATCTCCAATTAATAGGATTTGGTGCAAGAATTACTGGGTAAAATTTGATAGCCTATGCTATGCAGGTCAGACTAAATGTTCACACTGGCCCCTGACCTTTGCAGCTATTAATCTTTCATGAGGGCAAAGCCATAAAAGACAGATGAATGCAATAAAAGGGAACTGCTGTCTCTGGAGGACTATTTAGAAGGTTCTCTTGAATTAGCTAATGCGAGGAAAAGACGTTTTCTGATAGAAAGGCCTCCAAATCCCCGAAGTTACACAGATTATCTTTCATTTTGACATGAGAGGAAATTGCATTTTGGTTAAAGATATTGTTTACTAATATCTTCTTGTTTCTGATCATTTGGAATTTGATCAGAAAGTGGAGGAGATTTAATGAAAAATAGGAAAATGAAAATTTTGCAGGGTTTGCCCTTTCAGAGCTTTAAAAAATTTTTATCTCTCAAAATACCAAGTCTCTTTGGTGATAAAGTAGAAATGTTCTCTCTCCTCTGGTGTGACCAGGATTTATAGATGCGTTTAGGACACTGGCTGTCTCTTTTGTCCCCTCCATCTCAATCCAATGTCCTTGAGGTGGGGTTTGGGTGGGAGTAGAACACAAGTGCTTTGCTCACAGAAATCCCCAGCCAGGAAGGCACTGCCCTGTGTTCAGGGAAGGCTCAGTCAGTAGGTGCTCAGGTCCTTCGTCCTGATCATGATGATTGGAAGGGCACCTGAAGTGTTGCCCAGAGCACTGTCAGCCACATCCTGAGGAAGAAAGGAGCCTCAGGGACTGCTAGGATGTTTCTTCCCTTAAAAAATTTTCTCATATCTGTAATTAGGGCTTTATTAATTCAGCTGTCTCTGTTACTACTTGTCCCTTTTGTTTTTATTTCTCTGCCATGAATTACACTATTATTTGAATATACATGTTGCAATCTAGAGGACAATCTAGTACCATGGCACCTGGCAAGAAACAGTGCATCTCTCCATAAGAAACATACATCAACACCTGGCTCTTGAGATTAATTTTCTTCTTCTCATGGAATTTTTATAATTCTATTGAAACTCCTGCTGGGGTGATTATTAAAATTTCTGAATGTAGTGGTCCTTTGTAAATAAGTGCTATATCCTAAGCTGGTGCAAGTGGCAGCGATGAAGCTGCAACAGCTGGTTCTCATGGAAGACATGGCTAATACACAATTTATCAAATAACCATGGTCAGAGACAAGTGCAGGGGATGCAGGTTGCCAGCTGAGCTCACTGTCTGACAGCTGAGATAGAGCTGAAAGAAGTTTTCTTTATGACTCTCCCATCACTAGCCAAAGACCACTGGAGACAGCTCAGGATTTAGTCCCACCACCAGCAGCTTGGGCCCTCACTGATCCCAAGGCTGGCTTTGCTGGCTGCAGGCTTATAACTCATATATCAGTTAGGAGAACAAAACCATTCTTCTCCGCTCACCTTGTGGTCCCTAACCACAGAATTTCCACCATCACTCTTACGTGTATTATTTTCTAATACCTGTGTTGTATTTTTCAGTTGTTACTTAAATAGGGCTCCTCCAGTGAGCTGTGCTTGAGGCATTTTGCTGACTCACAGGTAGAGCTTTTCCCACAGGGATGTTTAAATGTGCTGAAATGAGAAGACCATGTTAGGTGAACAGCTTTTCTTTTCTGCCTGGTTTCAGTTCAGTTCTGGCTACAAGTGCACTGGGTACGTGCTCAGCTCCTTGCTGTGTTCCTGCCCTGTGGGTCGCTGACTCACCCTTGCTGGCTGAGTCAAGGTGCAGGAACTGTTACTGAAGGCTGCCAGATGGACTAATAGGAAAAATACTTAGGCCAGAGTTTTACAACAAATACCAAAGCAGTTGAGCCTGTTTTATTTCTCGTCCTAGAATAAAAGTTTTCATTGTTGAATAAGCTCTTGCACTATCCTTGTGCTTCTTCGCCAAGGTTTGAATCTCTCTTGTTCTGAAACACAACAGAAAGCACATGGTGAGACTGGGGGACAGATTTCCTCCAACAAAAATCAAATAACTTGAAGATGAAAGCAAAGAATAAAAACTGTTGCTGGGATTCCCATACTGCAGTGTCCTTTCTTTGCAGAATATTTATTTTCACTCTCCATGTTGCTTTTTTTTTGATCAGCACCTAATTTTGCTCTTCTCCACACAATATGTGGGTGAATGTATGCCTCAGACTGACTGTCTATGGCTTTATTCACATTTAGAGGTTATTGAAATAAAACACATAAAGAACAAAGTTCTTCAAAGAGTGGCAAAAAGCTGGCAGTGTCATTTTTCAGCAGGGTGAGATTTCTGTGAAGTGCTTGTGACAAGGCTCATTCCTCAGAACACTTTTCATAATGGGGTGAAGGCTCTGGCTTTTCATGTATAATCCATCTCCAGTGATTTCTTGTTCTCCTCTGCAAAGAACACTAGATTTCAGACAGGGCTGCATGAATCTTACCTTGGTTAACGTCAGCAAATAAGCCTGTGTCTTTTTCAACTAAAGACAGAAATCTTTATTCCTTAAACTGAAGAGCTGATAAATTAATAATTTTTCCAGGCTCTCATCCTCTGTTATTTAGGAGCAGTTACACACACATACCAGTGGCTTACATAAATGAAAAAAAGTATTGAAATATGATTCCCATTAATCAGGAACTCCAGATTATTACACTGATTTTGGTATAGGTCCGCAGTTTATAGTGGGCAGAGGCTGAGCACTCACAAGTGAATTTATAAACAGTGCATGTCTTCAAAACTGGCATGATACTGTTAAAACTGTGAAACACACATAGCTGAAAGATGTTCCTTGCAGAGAATAAATTCCATGTAGATGGTGTTATGATTTTACACAAAGTTTTGCAGCATTACATGCAGCATTTGGGCCAATAAATTACATTGGTCCGGACTTTACGTATTTAGAGACTTCTCTAGTTATTGCCTTTGGAAAGTTAGGTACCTACTAATGGAAATCTGGTTTGGTTACAAAGAATGCATGAAAAATCCTATTATCCTGAAATCAGTGAGGAGCAAGAAGGGACAGTTTTCTCTCTCTAAAGTGTGCAACTTCTCTAAAAGAAGCCTCTTCTGGCCTTTCCCCCTACGTCACACTCTACTTGCTTGCTCACCTCTCTCATCCTGGCTATTTCTGCTGTGCAGACATGGTTTTTGAACACATCTGGCTCCAGTGATCAATGTCTGTGTTTCCCCTGCAGAAACTTGTCACCTAGTTTCTTCCCCCAGCAGTAGCTTGCCCTTGTTCAGAGCTTGGTTTTGTTCTTAAAAGTGCTTGTCAGAGTGAAAAGCAGAAATATGCTCAGGATCTAATCTTCCTTCTGCTCTTCCTCTGCTGCCACTATAAGCTGGACTTGAAAATTATATTAGAGATCAAATCTGCAAAAATCCAGTATCAAGTAGGAAAATATACTTGGTAGGAGTCAGCCCAATTAAAAATAGCAATAAAGCCAGTAATATGTAAGCTTATTTTGTTCTATTACTAATTGGCTTTGTCATCATAATATTGAAAGGTGGCTTTAATTAATTTCATTTTCTTTTCTTCTCTTGAGTATTGCTCAAGGCAAATTGTTAGTACTTCAACACTGCTGTTGCTGCTCCTTCTGTTTGCTTTATAATTTCATTTTTCTTTCCTTGGCACTGCCCTCTCCTCGTGCCAGGGCCTAATCTGAACCTTATTAATCAATCTTTTTTCAGCATTATGTCTCTGGTAGTGTCCATTTAAATGAGTTCTTGCAATATGTTTCCAGTTCTCATGTTTTCTCACATGTAGACTGTGGTTTGAATACTCCATATTCTTTGCCACTCTCTTTGCCTACAGATCCAGCTCATTTTTTCCTCTAAATGTTCTTTAACTTTCATCCCACTACTGTTACATTACAAAAGAATGAATCACATATATTGGTTGCTTATAGAAATAGTTTGATAGAGTTTGGTGTCATACTGATTGCTGTGTTCTTCACTGCATAAGTAGGAATCTTATTTTCTCATGAAAGGGTTTGCATTTAATTTTTTTAGGAACACATTAAGGACATATGGCTTTTCTCTTCTGCTTGACCCTTCAATGAAGGTGTGAAAACTCTTCATTTTGTTACCTTTTTCATTTCCATTGTAATTTCACAACTTCATAATGCATAACAATTCAGAAAGCTAATGTCCCTGTTTCCATGTAATTTACTTAAGCCAGGAATATGATATGCCGCACTGTGTTTCCCCCTTTTTGTCCCTATTTAATTTTCTAAGCATCTCAAAGAATCTTCTTGTTTCAACAAAATGTTCAAAGGCAAGGGAGAAACAAAAGCAAGAAAAAAGAGAAAGGAACTTCAAGGCTTTGTCCTGGTTTTATCCTTTTCCTAAGTGAGACCAGACTGTAGAGAGAGCTGGTAGCTTTGTGGGAGATATTCACAAAATGCTAAGACAGCACTTTTCTCATCAGCTTTGGCTGTTATATGCACAATAGCAGTACTGTTGCTGCCTCCCTGCACCTTGCCCTCTCTCTGTCTTGGAGGCAGTTTCTCAAACTCTGTATACCAGCCCTGCATATAGCTTGAAGAATATAAAGGCTTGTCACCTTTACAATTTCTCTTGGCCTGGACAAAACCACATGCCATCAAGCAATCAGTCAATCAGTTCAGTGTTAGCTGTACATTTTATACTGTTACCACTAGTGAATGTTACTCCAAGCTCTCCTCTCTGATTATTGGGCTTTATTAAGGTTTCTGGGACCTTGCTGTGTCACACATACAGAGGTGCAATTTACAGTTCTGCAGACAGAAGACTAATCTAGCTAAATTTTGTTTGGGCAAAATTTCAGTGGGGGACTTTTTTTTCTTTTTGTTTGTGTGTGTCCTCATTTGTTTATTTTTTCTTTTTCCTTTATATATGCAGTAACCATTATTCTGCTTATGCTACACTTTAGGCCACTTCTCTTTGGTTATTGTATGCAGAGATCACTCCTCAGCTTCCCTTGATTCACACTGCTCTCCTGCTCTTCTCATTCAGACATTGGTAGCATGTACTGCTTTCTGTTTGCTTCTTCTTGGTGGAAGCTGGGGGCTTCTCAGCCACAGAAACCCAGTGTTATTCAGGTGCCAAGTTCAGCATGGAGCTTGAAGCCCTCCAGCTTTGTGCATTATCATGATTTACAGTGCAGCTCTTCAGAGGCTTCTGATGTCTGAAACAAAGAGTAGCCAAAAAAAGTTCTAAACCCTATAACTTATTCCTCACTGTAAATAACATAGAATTGTAGGCACACAGTTTGTGGTGATTGGGAGTGGGGCTGGGCAGAGTCTCATCCCCAATGGGCACAGCTGTGAGCAGCAGGTGAGCAGCACTGACAGCAATGAGCCATGGAGTGCCCAGGGGCACTGACCAACCACCAAAGGAACAGAGGGCACACAGGTGCAATGCATGAACCATGAGGGGTACTAAAGGATGGGCTAAAGAACAAGAGGAGCAGATGGCTGCAGCCTTCTGATGTGGTGTGGTGTTACTCTTGATGGACAGACACCAATACCTGAAGTCTTCTGATGTGGTTTGGTGTAACTCTGTATGGGTGAATGCTTAAAGCTTTCTGAAAGTGCATGGTGATACTCTGTGTATTGTGGCTGTCTCAACTGTGACATAGAAGTATCTCACCATTCATACAAAGCTGTAAGACTGGACACAACTTTCTCTATTGCTGCTATTTTGGGCTTTATCTCTCCCCATTCCCAGGCCTTTTCCAAATTCAATTCAGATTCCTCTATGCATCTGTGATCTTGCCCCTGCAAACACTCTGAGTTTGGGGCACAGGCCTGCTCCTTTAAACACTCACAGCCTTGTCATGCTCCATCCTGCTCTGTCACCCAGCTCTCTGAGCAGTGTGTGCCCATACATCTGACCAGATATTTAGTTTGGGAGGCAAGGATGGGGTGGAAACAAATTTAAAATTTCCAATGAGACATGGAAAAATTAAGTCAAGTGATTGAGATCAAGAAAGATAAACAGAATAATGGAAACCAGAAAAAGGTTTATTTTCAGGTCAACTCCTCAGCAGTAAACCCATGGTTTATTTCCCATACCACAGGTCTCTATACACAGACAAGAAGATTAAATTTGAAATTAATTTAACAAGCATAATTTTATTCCAGTCAGTGAATTACTTTTATCTGCCTACTTATTTTTATGGCTTCCTTCATCATTGTATATGTAAGCCTCTCACATAAACATGATTTGCCATCACAACACTTCTCCAAGGCAGAGAATGGTTATGAGCTTATTGTGTCTGGAAAACGGAGATGAGAAAAATTAGCCACTTGCACAAGGTTAGGGAAGGATTTTCAGACTCTGCCCCATTTCCATTTCACTGACTTTCCTCCCCCATTTTTACATATATATATATATATATATATATGTATGTATATATATATATATAAGATAACATTTCATTCATTTATTTAAAAAATTAGAGCTCTTAGTACTGTTGATAGATACATTGAATTGGGATTCTTGGCATATGAGTCACAAATT
The DNA here is from genome assembly GCA_013400635.1 of Hypocryptadius cinnamomeus. Classification (NCBI taxonomy): domain Eukaryota; kingdom Metazoa; phylum Chordata; class Aves; order Passeriformes; family Zosteropidae; genus Hypocryptadius; species Hypocryptadius cinnamomeus. The sequence continues at coordinate 38,040 of VYZP01032980.1, forward strand.
ACATGTATTATTCAGAGGTTTCCTAGACAGGAATATGACTGCAGCTTATAACCCTGCTCTCCCAAGGGATTTATGCTAATTTGTTCTGATGGAACCACCAGGAAAAAAAAGTAGATATTTATATCTAAACTGATGCTGGCAAGACAGGTGGATTTGGTATCTGAACTTCTCCTATCTCTTTGTGACTGCATAAGCCAAATATGTTTCGGTGCCTTTTTGCATATTTCTTTATATTTAATTATATATCCAATTGTCATTGTTACAATAACTGTGAAAGATTGAAATAATGGTGAAAATTTGAAATTGTAGAAGAAACATGGAATTATCTACATTTTTAGTCCATTCCCCTCAGTCTAAAGATCAAAGCACTAAAAAAAATATAAAGTAGCTTTAATATTAAGTTGCTGGGTTCCCAAGAAAAGTGTCCCAAGACAAATCTACCAAATGTATGGAGCTGTGCCCTTTTTTTTTTAAGGGCTGAATTACAAAATTTCATCATAAAACCCCACTATCTTTAACAGGCTCATGCTTTAAGTGGCAATAAAAATAAAATTAATTTAAAATATTTAAATAAAAAGTAAACACTTTGTTGGATTGGAAAAATGAATAATATATGGAATTTTAAATAAAACCAAATACAATTCAATAAAAATAGGGTGCTCTTTTCCAGTTCAGCACTTGTAACCTTGCTCTCCAAAGGTTACAGCATTCAATTATGATGCAGTAGAGAACATAAAAGTACCTGCTCTAACCAGCTTTGAACATCAATTGCAGCTCTTACACTCTGGTACAGGTTGAAACTATTCTGCTGTTTAGATTCATGTAAGGCTTAAAAAAAGTGTACAGGTATTTGCATTCTTCTCTGTTAATGATTCACTCTTCGATGCAGTGTCATTCTTTCTATATCCTCACCAAAATTATTTCTATGATTTTCCATGATAGGTCTTGCTGCAAAGGGTTCCAAATGCCAGGCTGACAATATAGATGTTTACCTGAGAATTGACAGTTACTTCCATCCATAGGCAAGAGTTGTTTTTTCCTCATTTCATTTTTGTTTACTTTAGGGACTCTTCTTTTGTGTAATATCTTAGGATTATCTGTGTACCCTGAGCATGTATGACTGAGGATGCAGGAGTTAATTTTTGAAGTAAAATGTAGCTGAACTAAGGAACCAAAAAGATTTACCTTATCTCTTTGAAGACTGTTTCTGTTGAGTTGTGATGTGTCTAGAGCTGTACTTAAAAGTCTTACAGCATTATGTTTGATAAGTTACTAAAACATGCATTTAGGGGATAAGTGCAGGTGGTGAAATTCTGGCACAGTTACCATCAACAGGAATTTTGTCAGTGACTATAATGGACTTGCAAATTCACCCATTTAAAGAAATGAAATGAATGAACAAATCCTTTTTATTCTTGTTGCCATTATTTTAACATTTTTGTTACATAATGTTCAAAATACTAAGTGACCAGTTAATTTCATCCCGTTTTCTCCAGCCTCTTGGAGAGTACGCTTTGCAAGAAGATCCAAAAAAGCCTCCCAGTCTTTACCTCTGTCATTTTCTGGAGCAGCCTGCCTGGGTTTCCCTACTGAGAACCCTCCTGTCAGCATCCAAGTGTGCGTCACTGGGCTCCGGAGGAACCTCTGGCCATGGCATGCTCTGGAGGCAGCTCGCCCACGGCAGGGAGGAGGGAGGAGAGGTGGGTGTTTATTTCCATAGTGGCTGATTTCCCAAATGAAGAACTTAATTATTCATCTCCCTTGGTGAGTTTATGCCTGTGAATAAAGCAGAAGTATGTCAGAAGATGTGGTAGGGGGGGCCCCTGGTTCTGGAGAGCAAATGCTGGGGTGGTGCTTGCTCTGGGGCTGTTGAGGTACCCTTGTGTAGCACAAAGGGAGGTTATATTTTTGGGTACATTTTAATTCTTGCTGGTAGTAGTCATAGCCTCGGTGACTCATCAGTCTGGCTCACAAAGTAAAAACAGATTTACCCTTTATAGGGTTTGGCAGTTGGCAGCTGATTGTTTCCCCTCTATGAATCAGACTTTTATTTATTTAGTGTAATCAAGAAGGAACTGTCTGTTTTGTGACCTTCTAGGTTAGTGAAAGGGAACAAAGGATTTCTCTTTATTATTATTATTTTTTGGCATCATGCAGTTAGCAGAACAATGCAAAACTATGATAAAGAATCATGCTCTGGTTGGCTGGCTGCTAGGACTGTAGCTGCATGCCACATTATTATTCCAGTTGGTCTGAGGAGCTCTTTTACATGAGCAGAAATAAGCTATTTATGACAAATAAAGTGGAATCCATGCGCTGTAGAATCAGTCAGGAAACATTGTTCCCTTTTAACAGATACCTAGATAACCATTTAACATTAAGGCACTGAAAGTTCCTCGAATAACTTTGCTAAGCTGGACAAAAATAACAAGAGGCTTTTGCAACATGCCTGGCTATTGGATAGAGCACATCCTGTCAGATTACAGACATATCTCATGCAAATTACAAGAAAAAAAAATTGGATGGCAGTCAGAGACTCTGGTAAGGAACTCAAGGACAGCAATTTGCCTAACAGACCTAAAATACATTTAGAAATTGCTCAATGATATTGGAGCTGAAAGAAATTAGAATAAGCTAAGCATAACTAACCAGAAATTATAAATTGGTTACTACTCCTTATCCAGATAAGGAGAAAACACCATTTGGAAAGTTCCTGCAGTTCCTGAACTTTGTATTTTGTTTAAGGAAAATGGCTTCACCAGCATGAAGCACACTAATTCACTCCTGGGCCTGGCGCTCTGTAGGAATTTTGCTGACACCTGTAAATGATCTGCAATATGTTCAGGGAATGCCAACAACCATTACTCCTCACTAGAGCAGCATTTGTTACATACTTTTGTAAGCTGGCTATTTCTAAACGTTTTTCCCTTCTGCATTTAGCCAGCAGAAGGTTTCACATGCCGTGAAAACCCTGGGTGCCGAGGGAAGCTGCAATGGGGCCCTGCAGGCTGGGCTGGCAGTGCCCTTTCCACGAGGGGGACACTGGCCTCCCTGGTGTTGGTGGGACTTTGAACATTGCACCCGTGAGGAGACAGCTTCTTGTCCTCACTGCATTTCTCTGCTGCCACACTGTGAAGGTTATAAATGTGCTGGTTTATTAAGAGCCTCAGCTAAGGAAGGCTATGCTAGGAAGAAAAGTTGGAAAAACACTAGTTCCTCAAGGTACCTTGAAAAGGTACATTGCCAAGTAACCCACGCTTCTTTCAAATCAGCACTTTCTAGGGTATTACAAGTCTTCAAGTTTGAGATGGGAAAAGATCTGCATTAGTTTTAAATAAAGCATGACTGCCCAATCAGTTTAGCTGGGTTGGAGACATTACAATAAGAGCTCCCATGAACAATTTCTTTCTTAAGAAAGATCTTCCTTAATTAGCAGATCTCCAAATTACCAAACTGAGAGTGTTAGCAAACAGCATGCTTTGTTTAGCAGTGTATGGTCAATGAGTGACATCAGATGACCAAAGGATGCTTCAAGTCCTTTCTTTTCACTGGGATCTGCAGGCAGGATAAACAATCACCTGTGGGGAATGGTTTCAGTGGAAGGTGAGTCAGTGATATCTTGACAGCTCTTTCATCACTCTGTTTTTATCTATCAAGAGAAAGATAAAATGATGGAAACCATGTTTGTTGGTCTGAATTCAGAGATGCATTATTTGACATGAAAGAAGATTGATTTCATTTCTGTTGGAAGTCAATGCATCTTTGACTAGACCCCAATTCATTCTCAAAGCTATAGTGTTATTGACTTAAGAGAAGACATAAAAAGTGCTTATCTTGAAGAATGTACTTATGGCACATTCCAAGATTCTTTACTCTGACCCTGATAATACCTTGACACACCACTGTGACCACAATTTTAGTGTGACTTCACCTGAAATACTCCCAAAGCAAATGCTCTTGAATTTCACAGTGTGAGATATCTTGCAGTAAAATGATCATGAATACAATAGACCAAGGAGAAATTTACTTGCAGACACACAAGTGTACTTTATTCTTCCAGTTTCTTTTCCTCAGAAGCATAATCCTCTTGAGACCAACAACTGTCAAAAATAAAACAGAAAAATAACATACCATTTTTGTGTAATGATAAAGTGGTTGTAGTTAGTGATATTTATGATTTGATTATAGCTCTCAAGATTTTTTTGTGTTCTTCAAGCCTTCTTTTCCCTGATTTTTCTTGAGCCATGTGAGAGGCTCTACTGTTGCTTAATAAAAGAAGATTCTAAACCACATAACACGAAGAAAGACCTTTGGAGTTCATAACCAGATGCAGAATAGAAAGAAGACAGATTGTTTTTTATTTTCATTTAAGTATTTCAATTTCAAAGTCAACCTGAAAGTTTATTTGTCCTTCCTCTGGATTTGGGGTCTCTGTATACTAAGAAAAAAGCAGACTTGCTTCCAGTGAACCATTCTGTGTATATATACAAGATAAGCAAAGGATGGGGGAAGCAAGCTATTGTTAAAAATGTGGAAATTAGGCTTAAGGGATTAAACTGCCAGTACTTTCAACACTTGGTTATACAGATAAGGTCACAGACCCAAGAGGGCAGAGGCAGCCTGCAGGAGAGCTGGGAGCTGACCCCAGCTACTCCTTAGGAGGGGGCACAAGTGTCATCAGTAAGAAAAACACAACAAAAACCCCAGGACCCAATGGTGATAAAACAGCTGCAGAGCTTAATACTTTCTTAATGAGTGTCACTGTGAAAAATCTCGATGGACTGGCACACTGTCTCTAGGTTAAGGGACAGATGAGAAACAAAGAGCACGATTATTGTTCTTCATGAAATAGTCCAGCTTGGGAACTGCTTGCCACAGGGTTCTGTGAATGGTAAAAGTTTACAGAGCATTAAAAGGAAACTGGACAAGCCCATGGGTAAGAAATCAGTAAATAGCACCAAATTAAAAACACCCAACAAAACCAAACTGAAGCCTACAACATACCCATATTGCTCTTAGGCTTTACTTTAATTTGAAAATTACTCAATGGTGAGAATGCATTTCAGTGATATATCTTCTGTTTTCCTTGTTCCCACACCCTTCATTAGACACTGATGTGTGCTTACTGCTGGAGACAGGATGTTGGTGTAAATGGGGTTTGTTGTGAGCTACTACCACTGTCCCAAGGCCATAATGTTATGGGGAACATGTTCTGATAGCAGCTGGAGATCTAACCCACGAGCTGTTGGAAGTTTTCTTAGATGCTGTGTAGGCTTTGTGGCTATTAAGTAGTTTCCAGAGATGCCTTTTCCCAGAATCTCTTGGCGCTGCGAATAAAGCAGTTCTGCATGGCTCTATCCGCTTTAGACTCTCTGTGAGTTGCTGGGATTGTAGCTCATGGAAGGGATCAAATGCCTTGTTACCAGGGGTAGGCTGCACCACACTGGAAATTTTTTTCCTCAGTATACCCCTGACATTTCTAAAATCTAAGAAATGGGTTTCTACAAATAAACAACATCTGTGTGTTATCAGTATTATCCATCTTCAAGATGGAACACATTCATCTGGGCAGTTCCTGAAAGCCCTCCCAGGAATATTTCAAATCCATTTTCTAGGTAAAGCAAACAGATATTTCTGCTCCAGCCCTGCATCCCACACTGACTCTTGCATTCACAAGAGCCCCAGTGTCCTCTCTGGGTCCATACAGGCTAACCAGGCTGCAGGGCAGTGCATTACCTTTTAGAATTAGTACAGTATGGTTTTCAATGAGTATACTTTGATTTTGTCACTTCTCTCAACAGGAAAATTACATTTAAATTGGCATCAATTAATAAATTAAGATGTACAAAGGTCATTTAAATGAAAAAGTGTCAAGTATCCACATAAGCTCAAATCATATACATAAGCTATCAGATAAGAAACACAGGTCTTGAAAACAAAGGCACATCAGTGGCTTTATTTCAAAAAAATGCACTTCTGTGTGATTAAAAGAAAGACCTGGAGGTGATGTAAATAATTTTGAATAGTTTGCAAATCAGCCCCACTGTAATAATTTATTAAGAAGAAATATGTATGAATAGTAATGACTTGTACAAATATAGCCCAAAATTGTGGGAAAAAAAATCACAACAATTTAATCAAATTGTGGCTCAGACTTACACCGTAACACAATTATTTCCCAGCTGAAAAAAGAAAAATGTAGTAAAAGGGAAAATCTTACCATTTCTCCCCCCAAAATCCACTGGTGAAATAATCAGTAGCTCTTCAGGCTCCCATTTCTAATTCAATTTGCCTTCTTGATTGCAAGATATTACTGGCTTTCAGTGATCTGGTAGAGTCTGACTGCTCCAAGTGTGTTCCTGGCCTGTTGCAAATGCAAAGGAAACTGGGTTTATAAGCAGTCACCCATGAAGGTTGGTAAGCTGCCTGTTTGCAATGGGCTGGGAGCACATGCACTTCCAGCCACTGGCATTTGACTGACAGACAATTAAGATGTGTTAACTTGAGCTTGTGAGAACATATCATTAAAATGCCTTCACTGCACTCAATAATATGTTGCGTCAAGCTTGTGATAAAAATTTGATTTATTGATACTATGTGGAAATTAAAATAAATCCAGGTACAGGGCAAAAGTTTTCATCTTCTATCCACATTTCACTCATTCTAGATTTTTATGATCAAGCTTTCCATTTCTTCCTTTCAGTACTTACTGCACTTAGATATTATCACAGTTTTTAATGGTTTTTATCAGAATTCAGAGAACCTCAAGACCACACAAGGAGGTCTTTGGCAAACCTCAACTACAATGCTGTGTGGCTGCCTTTTGATGATCCTTAGCTTTACTTGTGATCCACTTGTTGAAAAAACTTTCTAATATATAAGAATGGAAGTGCTGTGCTTTTTTTTTTCCTCAACAAGTTATTAATTCATTTTTAGCTGAGACTCCACATCTAGATAAGAGCTCCACTCCTAACAGTCTTCTCACTGCCTGAATTCTTTCCATCAGAGAACTAGGTATAAATTTATCACTGTGGGTGTGACAGAAATCTGCAGATACAGTAATAGATAAGAAGAGAATAAATGATTTCTCTCTGACAATTTTGTGGCCAAGTGATTTCATTCTTGTGTAATATTAAAAAAAATAAAAGAGAGTTCAAGAGACTGGTAGCATTTATTTTCTCTTCCTGCTTACATGTAATAACAGAGGGACACAGCCCTTATCTTTGCATTCAAATTATATCAATATTTTAAGCTGACTAAATGAAATCATTGCAAATTCTGCAGAAATGGATAGGTAATTAGACTGAATTACTTTGACTCTCAGAAAGTCACATGTGCAGTCTAAGCCAAAGGGCTACCATCAAGAGAGAGAAAGAGAGGAATGAGTGGGAAAAATTCAGTCATTCATAAATAAATGTCTAAAATAGAATCACCCTCTGGAGATGCTTTTACCTTCTCTCTTTATAACGAGGCTGAGTTTTGATGATTAGCTTCAAATTGACATCTTACTGTTAAATGGCTAAAATTAGGTGACATGAACTTTATCTTGCCATTATCTATTTTCATCCAATGCAGCAAAGCATTTAATAACAATCTTATGTAAAAAAACTGCCATACATCTTTTTGAATGTAGTGCTGGGTCAGGTCAAGAGTGCTCATCAGTTTGCAGGATTAAATACTGTATCTCTAATGGTGTTTAGCACTTGAAATTCCTATCAATAACATTGCTCTAATTTGCAGTTACAGCTTTAAAGTGTAAGGACTAGATTTGAAAGGATTTATTTACCAATTGTCTAATCTGCCTTTACCAGAGGGAAGTGAAGGTGTAGGAAAAAGAGCTTGCATATCTCACATCTGGCTGAATACTAAGCATCTGAAAGTTATTTTCTTTTGTTATCTTAAAAAAGCAGGAAAAGGGGAAAGCAGAGATGCTGAAGTGGGAATAGATTTAACGTATAATTGTTATGTTTACACAGTGATATACTGTGCTTGCTTTAGGCATCCACCTTAGGTGCAATTAAGGAAATGCAAGTTTAGGAATCCAGATTCAATTACAGTCAATGGGAAGAGACACTCAAAGGGACAGTGGGAACATTAGCTGCCCATAACCTCCAATGTTACCTATTTTGCTATTTAATTGCAACATTATTGCCTGGGTGTTTCCTGGCAAGGTATAAAGTACACATGGAAAAATTAGATATTGCAAGAACAGAGAGCACCTTTTTGAGCCCATTTAACTCCCCTGCAAGTTGGCAAGCAAACCCTGCTTTCACTGAAGTCTTGTGTCTAAGCAACACAAAAATGTTTTTGATGTGGTATTTACCATATTTCACAGTACTATTTCACAGCAATCCAGATAAGTGGCTTGCATAAACTGTGTTGCAGTTTAACTATGAGAAGCTAACTCATAGAGACTATTTGTGTTCATATCACAAAGATAAAATAGAAGCTACTAAACAATGTTATGCCTTGACTTTGGACATGGTGAGTATAGCACATTATCGTCCGGCAAAAACAAATGTTGAATTTTTGACAAATATTCAGGAAATTAAACTTTGACCCAATTTGCCATCCAGTTTAGTTTCCAAAATGACTGAAAGAGTAAAATACTTCTCTTGCCTGCATTACTGTTGTTTTAGGCCAAAGAAAGGATTGGCTTTAGCAGCTCTGCTCTGACTTTTATTATATTGTTTGACTTATTACAAATCTAGTCAAAACAAAGGAAAGAAAACATTTCATAGTTTGAAGATTATTACATACTTATTTGCTGCTAATATAAAACAGGACTTTGCATTTTCTTCTCTAACTCTAGTTGCCACAATACATGTTTACCATTGCTGCTCATTCAAGGTGGACTCACATATTTTGTGAGTCTAGTACAAACAGCTTCACTGAGAAAGGTCCTGTCTAAGATGGTGGCCTAAATCTCCACTCTTCCTCTCATGGGAAGTGAAATGTCTGCTTAAGTTGGCAGATGTTGACTGGTCACTGTGCTAGAGATGTGCTCCAGGAAAAAAGAAATTTTGTGAAGGATTAACCAATTTTTTACACAAAGGGGAAGATAAATTACTCCCTTGATCTATTTGTTAATGTGAAGCATCATTTATTAGTCTAAAGAAGTTACCTTATTCTTACATGCTTACTAAAGTAAAATGTGGATCTTCTAATAGCTCCTTCTAAGACAACACCTGGCACAGTCTGGTGGACTAAGAGACAATTTGGAGACCCAAAAGCAACATTTTCCAAAGGAAATAACTTTTGTCTTCTTTCCAATTCTGTTTTCTATTATTATTCTCCAGACTTTACATCATTGCTTAACTATAAATTGTCCCACGCTACTTTTATAGGCATAGAGTGCATGCAGCCTCAATGTTATGCTCAAAGTAAGCTGTTGCACAGTCCTGATAATGTGAACATCTATAAAGCTTTTTTTTT